>MU225079.1:2477833-2542437 GCA_018584345.1 Thuja plicata
CTCAGGACTTCAAGTGGCCATCAGATGATGAAGTAAAGGCTTGGGAAGTTATGACTACACCAAAGAAAAAGAAGCCTGTAGTTGAAGAAGAAATTTTGGATGATGAGTAAGGTGAATACTTGGCACTACACTGTTCAAGACAAGAGGGACAGTTATTACAAAAGGAGAATGTAGGTGAGTAGGTGAGCACAACTATCCAAACTCAACATAAATACTATTAGCTACCATCTACAAATCTGATTGCAGTCGCCAGATCGGGAGAAGAACAAGAAATATTTGTTTCTATCTTTTTGACTTGGTCCTTTCACCGCTTCTTCTCTCTCTTTCTTTTTGTCTCTCTTGTAACTTTAGGGTTAGGTTTTCTATGACCATCCGAAGCTTTTTGCATCCTTAAGGGATTCAAAGATGGTCAAAAACCTATATATAGCAAAAGATTTATAATTGTAAAAGGTCTTTGATGTTGGAACATTTTGGAAAGGAGATAATATATTGCAGAATTTAGATGTTCTGAGTTTCTGTCTATCTTTTGAAGTTGTATAATATTTCATGTATGGAAAGCTGGATCATATAAATAATATACGATGCAATTTTACTCTCTTCCATTTCTATCTCTTTATTCTTTGTGTATGCTCTTTTATGTTAAGTTTACAAGGTATTCTGAAGCATTTTGGTTATTAGGTAACTATCTGATTACTTGTAAGTTTCTTTTAAGGAAAGAACTAAGTTTTGTGAGTAGTTTTAGGGAGCATACTACTTTGTTTAAGGATTTGATACAATAGTTTTGAGGTGACAGGGTAATTTGTAAGACAACTTATCTGAATTGCATGTGGGTTGTAAGGCAATCTGCTGTATTTTTTTTCTATGAGATCTTAGCTTATTTGACTCTATAGCCCAAAGGATAGGCACTGGTTTAGGAAATAGTCTGATAATCTATCTTTGTCCAAGTTATTTCAAGATATCAAAACCAATTCAATCAAAATAATTTGTTACTAAGAATAGATAAACTGAACTCAGAAGGACCTATGTCAGCAGGACAGTGTCCACTTTATTGATTCCTTGGAGAGAGAATCATTAGGTTATCCCTCTTATAAGAAAAGGAAGAAGGATAAAAATCCTTGTATCACTAGTATTTTCTATATTTACAATCATAGTTTGTATGGTTAAATCTTGTATCTAATTATGCTTGGTCATTTGCAAGGTAATTTATAAGTTGGTTTAACAAAGATACATAGAAAATCAATGTCCACACTAACACATACTGTGTAAACAGCAATCATAAGAGGTAAAACCTGCCTGAGTATATGTGGAGCTCAAAAATGAAGAAGGACCTTATCCAGTCCTTAGCAATTAGGCTTTTCTTGTCTCTGAATCAGTATTAGAAGGCATAGTGTTCAAGTAGTCATTTCAAGCACTGTGATTCATACAAGAAAAATCCCTAACATAAGGTATATGGAGAAATCTGAGTGGGGTTTCAATAAATAGTATCCTATCCAGCCTAGGTTGTGAATGTGTTTGGTTCTAAATATTCACTTTGTGTTTGATGTACTTGGTTCACTTACACATCTTTTTCCAAAAACAAGTCAAAATCTCACCAAAATCAAACATTTACAAAGTCAAATACTTAGCCTAAATTCCTAGTCCAAAATCGACCGTCTCTATAGTTCTGTCATACTAGTTTCATAATCACATCTATCATCTTGCGCCATTTTCCTCTAGTTTCATCAGGTTCTCTATTTCTCCCCATATCCTAGGCTAGAAGAGTCATCTTTTCCATCCCTCATCCTTTTTCCATCTTCATCAGAGTCAGTCCTTCCCTCTACCTTGATCTTAATCCAAAATCCTAGTCTGAGCTTATTATTGATCCCGATCTGAGTTTTATTTTTCTTCAGCCATTTTTCCTTCATCCCTATCCATATCTTTAGTTGATCACCATGTCACAACCCTATTATGATTAGTTTGGTCATCTTATCTTTTCCTCCACTTCATCCCATTCCAATAATGATGAGAGTCTTGTTGATCATGATGAGTACATTGAAAACCCTAGCAATCTTTCTCCAAGCATCCTAAAAAATCCAATCATTCCTCCACGCTACCCCATAATGTCTTTATACATACCCACTATCACTCCTTATCATACCATTGACAAGGGAAATCCATCTTATCCTCCATCCACATCTCCCTCTTATACATTCATACCTCCATCTTCTCCCATAGTCATATCCCAAGCTCCACATTTCCAGAATAATACTACTAACTAGATCGCTAATCCAAATCCACAATCTCCTTATCCTCCAACTCATTTAAAAATCCATAATCCTAGTCCTCCATTTCTTCCAATCCATCACCATGATCCCCATGCTATTACTAACCCACCATCCACTCTATCTCATATTTCTCCTCCATCCTCTCCATCTTACCCCAATCTACTATCTTCCAATCTTACCTACATTAACACAAGTCCCCTTCCCTTATCTACCTACATACCTCAATCCACTTCATATGGTATGTACCAATCCATCCCTCAGTCAGCTAGTCAATCGAGTTCACAAGTCACCTCCATGCCTACCTATGAGAACTATCTAGCCATGCCATCTCCTACACCTTATTCTACACCATCATTCAATCATACAAGTTCACAAGCCATTGTCACACCTTCATATGTGGACTACCATAGCTTCCCACCATCTACACATGCTAATCCTCCACCTCCAATACATAAGTCTCCAAGGGGTTTCACAAGGAAGCCATCACAAAATCCATCTCTTAAAATTGATGAGTCAATTCATATCAGTCCCCCATGTGAAGTCATTAGTGATGAGACCCTTCCACCTCCCAAACCCATCATTCCTCTTCCATCTCCCACACCTATCATTTCCCTTCTGACTCCTATACTTATTTATCCTCTTCCATCTCCTAACACCATTGAATTCCCCCCATCTGTTGACTCCATCGAATCTCCATCCTCATCTTCTCCTCCTGAGATTATCCACACTCCATCTAAGGAATCTCATGATTCCCCCATGTTCCCTCTATCTCAATTATAAAATCTTCCATTCTTCCATCCCCTCCATCTAAAGATTCCATCCATACATCCCCCATCACACCATCCACACCAATCCAATAATGTCAAGATCTTGTCCAAAAGCATGTTGAAACATCCATTGACTTGAATGAAGATTGTATCATTCCATCCACTCCATCTCAAGTTCCCACCATTCCACTTTCTCCATTACATGATCCATTTCTTCCATCAAATCCATCCCATGATTCATTTTCATCCACCCCTTCAAATCAAGACCCTACCATTCTACCTAGTTTATCTCATGATCCATTACCATTCCCCTATCTGAGTCAAAGTTACAACATCCCATCTTTTGCATTCAATGATCCTTTATTACCTACAATCCAAAATTTCCCACCACCATCACTCTATCCCCTTGGTCCACTTACATTCATCCATGGTGGTCCACTTGAAGCAGAAGAAATAAATTTCATGTCCACCATTTACTCTCCTCCTAATAATGAACTCGCATCTTGTTCCCTAAGAGAAAAGTACCTTATCTTGGATCAAATGCTAAAAAAGTGGAATTATCAAGGCAAAGGCTTAGGCCTAAATGAGAAAGGTACACTGGATCTCATTCATGTCAAAGAACATCCACGATGTTGTGGTCTTGGTTGCACATCTCAAGGTCGTTCATCCAAAAATGTTGGTACAACTAATGAAAAGTCCAAGCATGTTGTCAAACCCACAATTGCATCTTCCCATAGTTCCTCCAAAACATTTAATACCATCCCCTCTCCTCTTCCATTACAACCCTATATAACCTATCATATCCCTCCTTTATCCTCTAAATCCATTTTGGGTCCCTATGTCCCATAATCAACCATTGCATATCATCCACATATTAAATCCATTTTGGGCCCTTATATCCTAAATCCCCATCCGCCATCTTATCCTACTCATCCCTTCATCCTCCAACCCCATGTTACAACCCCACCCCTTGCATTCCCAATTAGGATCAACAAAAGAACATACCCATATACTGCATCCACCGTCCTACCTCCATCACTCCATCCATATCTCCTTTATCCCATGTAATTTCTCATATTCTTTCCAATTCTACTCGATATAACTTGGATGCAAGATTAAAAATGCATAAAGCTAAAGATCCACAATCTAAAGATTGCCATGTCCACTTAAAAATACATGCTCAAGCAAAGAAAAATTCAATCAAATAATGCACTTCATCCCATTGGCTGCAAAGGCCCACCAAAGAAAAAGCAAAAACTATGTGTATCCCTAAGAAAAAAGATGAAATGCATCTAAAAGAAAAATTTACAATGGCATCCAAAGTTGCTAATCCTCCATCTCCGCATTCCTCTCCACCATCACCTAAATCTATTTTGTGTCCCTATGTCCCAAAAATCCCTACCATAACTCCTCCATCATATCTCCATATACCATCCACTTCCAATCCACTATTTTCACACTTCACAACATGTGCCAATGTTGGTCTGAAAACCTCCCCCTATCACACTCACTTTCCATCATTTCATCCAAATGCTCCCCACCACCATGTCCCTTACCCCACATATATTCCCCATCCTCACCATCTAATCCATGTCTTTGCATAAACCACTCATCCCAAATAAGGTTGTACCAACCTCCACTTAGCACTGTAATTGGGCTCCAATTACCTTAAACTTGATGCTTCAGTCCTCTATCCATCTCCTCCTTATTATTCCATCTATAAACTCCCTCAAAAATTCTAAAAAGAAAGAAAAAAAAGTCAAAAACAGTAAAAAAAAGAGTAAAGAGAAATAAGCATCCAATGGTGAAAACTTGGAAAATAAGTGCCTTAGACAAGTACCATGATGAAAACCTGACAAATAGCCATCATGTGTAATCCCTCCATCCAAATGCTCTCCACACTTGGGGGAAATTTCTTCTAGCTCCCATCCATCACCTCCTCCATCTCACTTCTCATATACCTATCATGCCTTGTCCATTTCACCTCCTCCATCCTCCTTTGGGTCTTGATGAGAAAGATAAAGGCCACCATGTATACAAGCTTTTGGGCACCTGTTGGCATCCATTTCCCCATCACAATCATCTTTGATCTATCTTTTATCTACCCATCCTTCCTTCCATATAATCCCTCCACCTCCCTTTGTCAACCTCATCCACCCATCATGTTAGCCTCTATGTCCCTGGCCTCATCCATCCATCATCCTAGCTTCTATCTACCTCCCTAATCCTCTCATCATCTTATCTACCATCCTATCATACCCCTCCTAATTCCTCCTCACACATGACCTATCCTAAGTGGGGGAATTCTATTCCTTGGTGACATATTCCTTGGAGAGTTTAGCATATCCACCTTGCTTCTCCCATTACTTCCCTTCATTCATAAGCCTTTCATCTCCCAATCCTCTCTCCTATCCACTCATAATTTTCAATCCTTCCATCTCCCAAATCTCCCTCCATTCCTCTACCAAAATCATTCCATCCATCAATCCTTTCTCTCACTCTATCCCTCTTACATCCCTTGTCATTGGTATCCAGCTCTAGGCTACCCCCATGCATCCGATGTCATCCATTCATATCTCTTGGCTCTACATAGTGTACCATCACATCCAAAATCATATCCACCTCCTCTATCTATCCAAAAAATAAAACATCAATCAGCCCATCCAATAACATCCTTGGTCTTATTCTCAGCCATGTTGCAAGCCTTGATCTCAATTCATCATCATCATTGGGATGCATCCTTCCCAATCCTTGTATTGTTTCATGATATATTGTTACCACATCACCCTTTCCACCATCAACATGTCTTGGATTTTCATCTCAACCGGGGTAACATTGTGCATATCTCCATCATCCCAAGCCCTTGTACATCTTTTAATTAGTGGCATGTACGTAGTGCCAATCATGTCTCCACTTAGGCTCATTTATATGTATGCATCTTTAGGTTCCATCCTTTGTGTCAAGTTAGTTCTTTTTTCATCCTGGCCTTCATCCCTATCTAGTGAGTGCTTCAACAATCATCCCTTAGTCCCTTTGAGTTTTGAGCATCTTACTTGTCTCTTTTCATAGGAATCATAGTTTACCAATCCATCATCGGTCTTTACAGGATGTATCCTTCCTTATATCAGACCAATCAAACCAATCATCAGTCCATCATCCTCCCTATGGAAAAAGGTATGTAAGATGCTTGTTATTTCTTTGGTGCTTTTAGATCTTTGTTTATCTTTTAAGCTTCCTTATTTTACCTCCTCATGCTCTCCATGATCCTTTATATCATGGTATGTTCTGAATGGTGAAACTAGGGGCAAGGTCTTGATCTTTTTATTTTTATGTGCATGTTTGTGGGTTCCTTTGTATCATATCCACCCTAGTTCTCTGTGACTCAGGCGTGATGTTGGGGAAATCCTTGCATGTTTTATGAGTCAGTCCATGCAAAATATTTGACAGGGCCTTGGTTCATCATAACCTTGGCTAGTCCCTTATATTGCTATATCAAAATAAGTGCTCACTACATGACATCTCCCATTTGGGAGGTGCCAGCTCAAGCTTCATATCCCTCTATCCACTTATTCTTTCCTCATATTGCACACATATGCTCATCCATTTCAAGAGAACACCATGTTCTCTTCAACCTGCCTATCCTCTCGAGGGGGCACCATCATCCTCATTTGTAATACCTACCCCCTTAGTCTACTTGGTTGTGTCAGTTTCTGAACTCCTTTAGACCATAGTATGTATGTGTTAGCTATTTCAATTGATTTTGAGGATATTCTTGTATTGTATTTCATAATGTTATTAATTCATTGCTTAATATATTATATCTCCTATTTACATGTGATTTATGGTTATTTCATGATGCTTATGTATATGTTAGGATGTCATTTTGATTATGGTTTTCTAACAATACTGACCCTAAATCTAGATGCTTATAGATCATTTGTACGTTTTACTTTATTTTTGACGTGCTTGATATGATATGGGATAGAGTCGTAGTTACTTGCTTCGGCGAGATCCACATGATAAACTAGTCTCAACTATTGTTTTCTATATTATATGCATGTATGTTTATCTTTGTGATGACAGGTTTGCAGGTACCGAGCTACGTCTTCCTTGAATTGGCAGGATTGAGCATGCCCTATCGTAATATCTCAATGGTGAGAGAGGGGAGATAATATCAGGTCCAAATACATACCCTAAACCCTTATTTTTTCCTAGAAATGGACAAGAATCAGATTGACTACCCTTGTGTTTGAATCTGTCAAGTGACATGGATTTGTGAGCCTGTTTCTGTGTGTTTGGGTTTTTGTTTCAGTTATTTGTTTGTTTCAGTGGGTTATCTGTTTAGATGGGTTATAGATAGATTAATGATGCTTTTGGCTTGATTTATTTAATGAATATTTGTGTTCAATATTATTGTTAATTATTACACCTATAATGAGGTTAAAACATTGATTTATGAAATATATGGCTATTTAATAATTAAATATCTACAGTTAATGAATTGATTTAATTATTAAGTCTTGATTTAAATAATTGAGATTTAATAAATATTAAATTCAATTAATTATAATTAATAGTGCGTATTGAATTATTGAATATTACTTTAAGTTGCATGGTTAATTGATTTATTTAATTGGAAAATATTCTCATGCATTTTCAATTTAACACTTTGCTTTTATATTCTAAAGTTGAGTTATGCATGCTTTAAGTGAAATTGAAAATAAAAGATTCATTTTAATTAATAATTAGATAATTTATATTATCTTTAGGTTTTTCTCTTTTTGAAAACCTAATTGTTTAGATTATCTATATCTTTGGATTGGAAGCCTTTTTAGAGGTTGTTCAATCAAGGAGAAGGAGAAATCAGGTGATTGGGGTTTTAAGAGAGCTTGTTTGGATTTGTGGATTCTCTTGCTTGGAATTGTGGATTATTCTTACTTAGATTTGGGAATTTGTGCTTCTCATCAGTTATTGAGATAGGGTCTTCATCTTTTGAATTCTAGCTTTCAGGTCCCCATCTTCCATGCATCTTAAAGCTAGGACCCTTTGTGTGTCTTCCTTGTTTGAGTAGTTGGTAATTTTATTGATTAAGAATTGAGAAGTTGTGATCTTGGTTTCAATTTGTGTTTTCCTCCATGCTTGCTTATCAGATATGTGATTGTGGGCATAAAGATTTCATTTTTGGCTGTTGAAGGCTAATTGGGCATTATGGTTTTTGTGTGAAAGAAATATGTTCCAAAATTTCTCTCAGGGTTTCAATTTGAGGGAAAAAGACTTATTTGAGGAAAATTTGATAAATGTTGTTAATATTTCTTTAAACTCTCATATCTATAGCTCCTTGCCATGGAATAATGAAATTCATACCCTTACCATTTCCTTGCCCAAATCCCTGATCAAACTTGGAAGGAAACAAGAAAAAGAGTTAATTTGCATGCTTGAAAACAAGAAAACTCTTCTTGGAAAAAATAAATAATTATATTAAAAATTAGGTCCTTATTTTTATCATCTTGCATGTTGTAAAAGAAAAGAAAAAGAAAATCTCTCTTATTTTATTTATAATTTTTATTGAAATAAAATGCTTATATTATTGAAAATATGGCTCAATAAGTTTATTTTTGAAAAGAAAGAATACTCTTCTTGAAAAAAAATAATAAATGATAAATTAATATTAAATTAGAAATCCTTTTGTTTTTATCAATTTGCATGTTAAAGGAAGATACTTTTCTTGAAAAATAAATTAATATTAAATTAGAAATATTTTATTGTTTGCATCAATTTACATGTAAGGTTTTATTTGGAAAATTAAATATTAATGCTTGTCTTCTTGCTTGTATCAATTTGCATGCAATAGAATTCTATTTTTAGAAATTATCTTTCTTTAGAAATTATATTTTTGGAAATTATATTTCTTTAGAAGTTCTATTTTTAGAAATTGTACTTTTTAGAAATTCTATTTAAAAAATAATAATAATAATAATAAATAAAAAAATAAAAAATATATCTTTTTAGAATTTACATGGAGTGGTATTCTATTTTTAGAATTTTTATTTAAAAAAAAAAAAAAAAAAAACAATTTTTTTTCTTCTTTTAATTATATTTGGTTTTTAGTAATTATTAAATAGATTAATTTATGTGTTAGATTTTATAAATTGATCTATAGGAACTTTTATTGTGCGTTTTCTTGAGAAATTTAATTATAGTTGGTTAGTAATTTTAAATAGATAAATGAATTTGTATGATTAGAAATTATAAATTTGTTTACTCCTACGTTAACATTGTTATTGATTTGTGTATTCTGATTATGCATTTATTATGCCATGTCATGTTTTGAGTGCGTGATGAAACAAATTATGTATTCTTTTATGTTATTTGGTATTTTCATTTATGGGTATCTATTTGGGATAGATGACCTTTAGGACATAAAGCCAGAGGTTTTGGGGTTTTGATTTCTGCATGGTATCTTGTGAGATGTTAGTTCATGCTTCTATGATGATGTCATGGTCCTGATTTCCTACACCCAACCTGAATTGAGTTATGTTGTATTTGATGATCTTATGAGGGTACTGTTAATTATATAGTTATTGAGAACCTATGTTCTCTTGTATGGGCAGGATGTGATTTGATTTATGTAATACCTTCTTGTGTTGATTATAAACCTGGGTAGGTTAACTAAGTGTATAGAGGGGAAGTGGCTTGCAATGATTCCAGGGTCCTAAGTGGCTACTAGGGCATCTCATTGGGAAGTTACTTAATAAGTGAGAATATGAAACATTAAGGGGTTTTAAAATATAGTAATAAGATAACTGAGTTTCTACCCATGCCTTGAGTTTATCATATGCTAGGATGAGAGAGTTGGGATCCTCGTCTTCACGAAAGGATTACTGAGCCACATAGAGTCACTTGGGGGCCAACGTCCAAGAGGGACTACTAGAGTTAACTCAAGGGTATACTTATGTGATGACACTTCCCTATATACAACTTAGGTTATCCTACATCGTCGGTTCATCTGGTATTGTATATATTTCCTTATTGTGGTTTAGCAAACTTATAGGATCTTCCTATGCATTTGAGTATGATGTCATGTATACCTTGATGTTTTCCTTCTTGTTGTATACCCTGTGTGAGTGGGCCTATTATTATCTCCTCAGCACGGTGGGAGTGGATCTTTGGTTCCACAAGGTCGGGTGGTAGTGATTATTATTACCATTGAGATTCTGATGGTTCTTCTTCATGTTTGGATGTTCCCTATTGCAGTTCTATCTTTCTAGTCTTTTAGAGAGTTGTTCATTTATGTGAGTTGTATACTTGTGTCATATGTGGATATTGGTTATCATCCTTTGGAGAATGTATTTTATTGCTTTATTATGTATAATTTCATACCCTGCGACTTGTGCAGTGGATGTTGATTAGGTTGTATATCTTGGGTATTAGATGTATATGTGATCTTATTATATGAGATGTATATTATTGGATTCAGTGGATGTATCCTTCATGATAGTTCTTTATAGTTGTTATTTGTAGATTATCTTGCTTAAGTAATTCTACATCAAGGAACCCTCAAGAAATGTTATCTATGTTGAGTTGTTCTTATGTGTATGTCATGTACTTCATTTTGATGCTTTCACAGTGTTATCATTATTGTTTGTAAACATTTAAAAAAAATTATTCCATAAACTTTGTGTCATGTTTTAGGTTAAGTTCTCCTAGGTTCCCTGTTGGGGCATTACATCATCTCCCATCATATTTCCTCGTAGTGACTAGGGTGTCTTTCCTAATAAAATCATTTTCTTCTTAGCTCTATGTCTGAATCTTCTTTGAAATGATGCTAGTTTGTAGCACCATCTCAAAGAGGGGCAAAATGTAGACACATAAATTTGATCAACATATTTAATTTAATTTAATCCTCTCTAGAACATTATTGGTTAAATAATTATTTATTATTTAATTAATTTATGTTATCTCCTGGCTCAATTAATTCAATTAATTAGCTATAGTCCAATTAATTATCAAATGACAACCCATTGTCTAACAATTAATTAAAACCCTTTCCTCTATTAAGTTGAATAAATATGTTTATTTTTTTAACTAATTCATAATTTCCCTTATATTCCCACTTGTGAATTAAATATTTTATTTAATTCAATTTGAGCACATGGCTCCTAACTTTAACCCCTAAATTAACCATGCTTAACCACCTAACCCAAGGTTCCAAACTCAACCCAACCCATTCACACATACTAACCCTTCTTTATTAGTTAATTGAACTCAATTAACTAATTAACCCCTCCACTTATTCTCTCTCCTCCCATCACATCTAAATCACCCCACTTGTCCTCTAAACCTAGGCCTAATCACTCCCTAAGAATATGCATAATCCTAATCCAAGGATTAAGAAATCAACCCCAACCCCAAAGTCAACCTCTTGTCACATCACTCAAATCTCCAACCATATGCATTTAAGTATTCCTTAAATGATCTCACATCCCTCTTACACAGTTCATCCTCATTTTCCCATCTTGTCCCCTCTCACATCTCTCAAAATGGTCACATTCCTAGATCCTACTCCAACCCATAATTTCCTCTCAAATCCTATCTCATTGTGACACTTGTCACAATGTTATGCATTTGAAGAAGCACAATCTATGTTCTCTCTCTCAAGTGCATCTCAACCCTTCCTCAAGTTTGTATCTCAACTGTCCATTCAAGCCCCCATTTGCCTATAAATTGAAGGCTCTTTTACTTCATTTTCATCTACCATCATTGCAAAGTTATAATGCCCTTTTCAAAGCCATAAACCATCAACATACCATCATAATGCCAAAATCCCTCGAAACCATTGAAGCTTGAGCATGCACCATTGAGCACACATCCAATATCTTGGACAAATCTACACTACAAAGGAAGCTACTTGGATGTGACATTTTCATTCTCTTTTTGTTTTTTTTTTGTTTTTAGGTCTAATCATATATCTTGTTTTAATAGTGTATTTTGAATGTTTTAACTTGTTTATTGCATTCCTTGACACACTATTTTTATTACACACAAGAGTTAAACCTATACTAGTTATATTTACTAGTCATGCCAACACATAGAGAACAGATTTTTCAAGTGACATAACATAATTACACATGGCATGACTTATTTACACATTTACCAAATTGAATTTAAATACATTCATGCATAATACTTTCACGAATAAAACATTATACAATGAGGTCCATGTCTCTTTTTATAGACAGGACCTTGGTATCATGGTATTTACATAGGTCCACTCGTGAATCCTTATTTAGTACCATGGTCAATTTTTCTCCACACTCATTGCACACATCAGTAGGTTAAATAAGTCAACACATAAATATAGAAAGATACATAACGTAAATCGAACACACATTCACTCACATTTGCATCAATGATTTATTCAAATTTAAACAATATCTACATCTAATCCATATGCATAAATATAACTCTTAATCAATCTACATCCTAATATTATCTAACATACATATCCATCATATTGCATCATTGAAAATTAACCATATAGATAATCTGCATTAACTAACATAAGGCATTACCTAAGTAGGTACACATCAAAATCAAAATGTAGAATAACATAAAATAGGATCTTGCAGATCCTGAAATAATAACATTTGTTCCAATAGTCCAAGTTTCTCAAAATCAGTGTCAACTGAAGAGCATATAAGAGAAAAATAGTGTTAAGTTATGACGGGCTGGCGTAGGCCTCACACAGTTGCACCTAAGGATTGAAGGATGTTGCCTAGTAGGATGAACCCTAGAATGCTAGAGAAAATAATGGAAGAATTTAGGGTCGAGATGAGGAATGAGATCATAAATGTGTTGACTGGATTAAGGAGGAATCTTGAGATGCAAGAAGAATTTGAGGAGGGTGTTGAAGATCTTGAGATTGTAGATGCTGAGATCCCTACAGATGAGGAAAGGTTGTTGAGAGCTATGGCACAAGTAAGTAAAAGTAATAGTATGGATGTTTCTATTTTCACCAGTTCATTGCATCCCGAGGATTTGATGGATTGGATTGGAGAAATAGAAGACTACTTTTATCTTGAAGACATCAAAGATCCACAGAGGGTTAGGTTAGCACAGACTAAGTTGAAGGGTCATGCTACCTTATGGTAGAAGGAATTGCAGAAACATAGAGAGGAGCATGGTGAAAAAAAATACTAAATGGAAGGTAATGATTCATAGGTTAAAATCTAAATTCATCCCTGAAGATTATGAATTAGAGTTATTCAAGAAGTTGCAGTACTTGAGAAAAAAAGACATGAGTGTGGAAGAATACATATAGGAATTATATAAGATGACTGTTAGATCTGGTCACAAATAATTATCTAAGGAGAAGGTGGCTAGGTATGTTAATGGTCTAAGATTTAATATTGAGGATGAGTTGAGTATTTTGAGGATTTCTACTATTGAGGATATTTATCAGTATGAATTGAGAGCAGAAGATAAGTTGAAGAGAAGACACAATAAACCTAGAGGAAGACAAAAACAAGCTAGCAGTAATGGCAAAGAGAAGCAAATCATTCAAGTGGAATCTGATCATAGAAACCTAGAAGAGGGAATGATATCAAGGAGTTCAATGGTACTTTTTCAAATGTGGTGGCATAGGACATAGGGATTTTCAATGTATTGAGTTGTCTAGTAGGAACATAGGAAAACCAAATCTTATGACATATGAGTAACACAATATAGATGAATTAGTGTTTAATGAAGAAGAAACTGAGATAGGAGAGTCTCTAATTCTTAGGAGATTCATGTTGAGTAAGAATGAAGATAGACCTTTACAAAGGAGGAATTTGTTTAGGACTGTCTATAAATCAGGATGTAAATATTGTAAAGTTATTATGGACAATGGTAGTACTGACAACTTGGTATCAGAAGAGGTGGTGCAAAATCTTGAATTGAAGAGGATTAAAGATCCTTTTCCTTATGGGATAAGTTGGTTTTCATATGAACACATGGTGGAGGTGAAATAGAAATGTTTGGTTAATTTTAGCATTGGAACTTATATAGATGATGTGCCATGTGATGTGGTGTCTATGAGTGCTTGTCAGGTTTTATTGGGAAGACCTTGGAAATTTGATAGAGGATCTATTCATGATTTCAGAAGAAACTTGGGCACAATAAAGAAGGATGGGAAAAATTTACTATAGTTCCTTTGAGGAAAGTTGTAATGCCCTGCCAGTGAACACTGAAGGACAAAGCTTCTAAACACTAAAGTTGCAAGTAATGTTATTTTTAAAACAACCAACATGAAAATAATTTACAATGATAACCTAATTCAAGAACATGAATATTGTGTGTGTAAAATAGTGTACCTATTACCTATGACACAACACTTCAATAGATCATTACGTTAGTGAAAATAGGGTTAGTAAAGCATGGAAATCCACTAAAATTGATCTATTGCTTTCTAACTAGGAGGAGTGTGAAAAACAACATAATAGCCCTCAAATTATACCTTTTCTAGTGACATATATAACCTACCATGAAAGATTCTATTAAAACTAAGAAATATATCTAAATAACATGCATTTGAGTACTAGAAATCAAGATTATAACAATGCATAAACATGGAAACTAAATGTAACATGAATCTATGTAAATCCTAATAGCATAACAATAAATTTTCAATCTAAAATTCAGGCTTATTTGAGCTCAAAAACTCTTTCTATTTATAGAAGAAATGAGGAGAGAGAGGGGGGACAAGGGTCATTAATGGAGTTGTAAAACCCATTAATGAGGTGTAAGAGGCTTTAAATGCCAAATGCATTAAAGAAGTATGGTGGAAGGCATATGCATTAAATGCAAGCATTTAAGAGGCATGGTGAGGGTGCAAGAGACAAGCTTGAGAAGGTGGACTTAGAGAGAGTCAAGCTTGAGAAAGTTGACTTTCTCCAGTGGGTTGAGTTCCTAATCACATTTTTAGGAAGGTGACATCATTAGGATGTGGGTTAGAATGGGATTAGGATTAGGATTAGATTTAGCATGGGGTGAATAGGTTGGGATGGGTTTGAACCTAAGGTCAAGGTGGTTGAGATAGGTTAGGCTAGGGTTTAGGGGAATATTAATGAAATGAATTATATTAAATATATTCATTAAAAATTAGGAATATTAATTATTTAAGCCTTTTATTGCTTTAGATAATTAATTAGGACTATAGTTAATTAATTAGATTAATTTAGGCTAGAAGATAGATTTTTTGCAAGTGATTAGATATAAATAGGGATTTATTTAATTCCTTTTAAATTAATTACCTTAGCCATGTATTGATTTGAAATGTTTTGGTTTAAATTGATTTGTTTTAATTGGCTTAGGTGATTAATAAAATTTAGTGATTAGATCACTTAGGAGATTAAATTTGATTTGAATGAATTATGTCAGTCGATCAAAGAGTTGTCTGGACATAATTGGGGGTATGATCACACTTAGGGAAAATAGGGTATATGGTCAGAGAAAATCAAATATAGGTGGTTACATTTTCCCCTCTTTGAATTGATGTGCAAGCAACATATTGCTTCAAAGAAAGTTTTTGATGTTGACTTTAGAAAGATTGAGAATTTTGCTCATGGTCGAATCAAATGCCAGATGAGATCAGTCTTGCACTTGATTGAACTAACTGATATAATTGGAACTTGGTTGTCATCCAAAGGTCAATAAAAGATCTTAAAGATACCAATTTTGAACTCGATTGTCATCGAAAGATTGATAATACTGATTCTGAACTTGGTTGTCATCCAAAATTCTGTATGAAGCTGCCAAGAGCTTAATAAGAATATTTTAAAATGAGGAAACACAAGATATCTAGCTTATGAGAACCAAATATTTCTATCCAACAGTTCTGACTTAGTCAAGGAAATCATCATGCCCCTAGTTGTTTGATAACGAAATCATTTTAATGCTATTTTGAGCAAGAATTGATTGATGATAGTGTGATCATGCCCCCTCAAGAATGAAATCGAAGGAAAGAAATGAAATCCCTCTTTTGAAATGATGGATCACTTGCAGGAGCCGGTAGGAAAAGAAAGAATGGAATAGAAGAAGTGAAGAAACGGGGGTGTGTTAAGAATAAATAGATGATAACCAAGTTAATTATGTGAAAATGTAACTGATGAGATTGATAAAATGATGTCAAACCAAGATTATTGATGAAATGTGCAATTTGACAGATTTTTAGAACAAATGGAGCAATTTTGCATTTTCAGGAGCTGTCATAAAAATGTTACTGTACTACAGAAAGCACCTTAGGCACCTTCAATTTGGTTCTTGATTGATCAAAAAGAGAATGAAAATGGAGTTTCAGTTTCCTGGGAGGAGTTCTGGAACCCCTAAATAGCTTAAAAGACCAATATATATCTCAAAAATTACCATTTTACTATTCATTTTCACTTTTACCCATAGTAAATTTGAGAGCTCTATAGAGAAGATGGTGGTCCTAGTTAGGAAGCATCATTTTGAGCTCATTCATCTTCATCAGTGCCTGACTAATTATGCACCTCTGGTAAGTACTCGCAAAACTACCTCGTGAATTTTGTAATTTTGATTTTCATGCATTTCTGTAGCTTTTAGAGCCTTTTGAATTCTGGGTCACATCTAGGATTCTGGACCGCACCCTGTCAAACCCGCGTCACATTTGGTATTCTCTATTGCATCCTATATTTCTAGGATCACATCTGGCAAAAGAGATTGCCTCATGATTTTCTAGGATCGCATCTCATTTTTGGGATTGAGAAACTTATCCATTTTGAACTATTTGTCTGTTGAGGATCCTGAATCACTTAGCTAATCACGATTCTACATTTTTGTTGTAGATAGACACTAATTTATCTTTTTATTACTAAAACAGGTTGATTTTGAGGTAATCACATTTTGAGGTACATATCTGAGGCATGTGCTTACTTTGGCCAGACTGCTGTCAGATGATGAGTAGGAGGTAGTAGTCCATGTAGGATTATGATCTTTCATTGGTTTACCTGATATAGGGGTAACTCAGGGGTTGTTGAATTCTCTTACCGAGAGATGGCACTCAAAGCACAACACCTTCCATCTCCCGACCGAGGAGATGACAATTGCTCCTAAGGATGTATGGCACATACTGCGAGTTCCAGTTATTGGTCATGAGGTGCATTTTGAGTTGACTTCTACCATGGTGATTGGTGCAACTCATCAGTATTTCCAAGATGATACCATTGATCAGAGATACCTTTCTTGGGATTACAAGTGCGATCATTATGATTGATTTTCTATATATTTAGCAGGCTTGATTGGTGGCATCCTGATGCCAGACAAAGGACAACATGGATTCCTTGTAGGATGGGTAGATATGTTGAAGAAGATGGTTGTCTCGAGATAGAGATTTGCATGGGGCAGCTATATTCTGACCCATATGTACCAAGAGCTCCACAAGATAGTTTATCATTTTACTCAGAGCATGACTGTGGGCATTTTAATTCTTCAAATCTGGGCCTGGGAGCACCTTTCACTTACACAACCCATTATAGATAGATAGCAGGCACCTAAGTAGCCATATGTATATATGTATGTAGGTCTGATCCAACAGCCCCATATGGGGAAGGTAGAGTACTGGCGGAGGCTTTTTGATGACGTGATAGATGTAATATGGAGGTCATACTTGGACTGTGAGGAGTGGACCTCAGATGCTAGACAGGCTCCATTTTTATTTCAGAGTAGGTACCTTATCGGGAGGAACAAATAAATTTTAGAGTGGTTTGTACATACCTGAGTTTTGAGAGAGTTTGGTCGATGACAGGGCAGGACCTAGGACATGACTGTATATGCCAGAGTTCATGATAAGGCACCATTGTGGGGTGCCCAGCTGGTATATGAAACTTCTCAATAGGATATCTGAGATATGTTTGGAGTGGATTGGGATCTCTATCGTGATGTGGAAAATGCAGGTTGTTTTGATGGGTATGCTGTAGAGATGCTTCAACATTTGTTTCCACAATTCAAAGTGCTTGAGGAGGCCATTCCTTGTATAGAGCATTTGATATATTATGATCTAGATGATCATCCCATTAGAGGGAGAGGAGGAGCACAGAGAGATAGGGGTGCTAGAGGAGGGTGAGATGGAGAGCATGATGGAGGTAGATGAGATGGTAGGCACCCTCCTCTAGATGAGGGAGATGATGGTGGAGATGATAAGGGGTGGAGTTGTGGGTGGTACTATAGATGTGGCTAGTGGTAGTGGAGAGGGTTAGTGTACCCACTTCAAAATTGTTGCTCCTCAAATGGATCTAGGTCCTTTACTGATAGGAGTGCAATAGAGACAGTAGAGGCAACCTGATAGATCATAGTATAGACCTTAAGTATAGGATTTTGGTAGGGGTTCTGACAAAGATAGAGATCCACTATCTCAGAGTGAGTGGGAGAGAGGAGAGATGAGAGCATGCATCACTACTTTAGAGGCTTTATTGACAAACAGGGATGCATAGTTGGAGCACCTTAGGGTAGAGCGGGATAGGTAGGGTGATATGCTTAGAGCAGAGAGAGATACCCAGGCTCGGATAGCCACTCACCAGGGACAAAGAGAAACCTATTACTTTTCTTTATACCATGTTGCAGTTCCAGAAGGCCAGAGAGAAATTTCTTATTCACGAGTTGCCCAGCATTCTGAGGGAGCGATGCCTCCACCTCCATTCATACCACCTCCTCCTCCTCCTCCAGATCAGGGAGAGGGGGGGAGTCAGACATGAGACATATCTTTTATACTATTTTGTGAGATTATATTGTATATCTCAAGCCCTGTGAGACCATTATTTTTCACTATTGACACTTTATATATTTATATCTGATTCTTTTTGATCCTCTGATACTCTTTGTGTAGAATTATGGCATGTTTTTTTTTAATCTTTGTAGAATATTTTGAGATATATATCTGATGCAGTTCTTTTTTATTCTGACATGATTCATGAGTTCTCTTTGAGATGTTTTTGCACATGTGATGTAGATTTATCTTGGCCTCATGATGAATTAGACTTAGATGATGACATCATTTATGTGTTTGGACTTATCACTGATATAAATATGTTTCAAATGATTCTATGTGAACATGCAAATATATGTTTTTGAGTTTTTCTTATGCAAGTAAAATGTATGGATGCACTTTAGGATGTAGAAATAAATGTGATGTATAAAATGCTTTGTTTTTGTATTTTCCTCCTGTCTCATTTTATGGATGCAAAATGTATGCTATGGATGTGCAAGGATAAAAATATTAGTAATATTAAATGGGTGTAATTATCTTGTATTTTTAGAAGAAAAATGGAAATAATTTTTGAGCTCAAATTCCCTATGCTTTTACTTCTTTCAAAATGCATCATGCAATCTCTAAATGTAGCTATATGCAGACTCTTAGGACTTGTCACTAATTTGCAGATATTGTACATTTTTATCATCATTGGGTGCTTTTTGAAAGGGATTCCACTTGATAGTATAACCATCACTAATACCCACTGATATTATGAAAGTATGAATACTGTGTTTTATTGAAATGTTGGAAATAGACTCAGGCATCAAGGCATAGAAGCCAGGATAACAAAATAGTCACCTTCCTTTTACTATATCAAAATCTGTGTAAGGTAAGATATTGGACCCGCAATGATCTTGAAAATTCATATCCTTGGGTACATTATGCTTTGTACACCTTAGTGAGAATCTGAGTTAGAAAATAGACAAGGAAATTGTGTCAACCTCACCATAGTTTATACATAACAAAGATCAAGATATATGAGGCTATCCACTCATGGTGGTAGCTCTTATCATAAACATCAAAGCTAGGTGAAATTTATAGGATCATTTGGAACAATCACCATACGCAGAAAACCAAGAAAACATGATGTCCCCTATCCTTGTGACTCTTTTTCTTTGCGCAGACGTCATGGAGTAACTCAGAAGACATAACAACTATCAATTGTGAATCAATTAAATAAAATTATAATTGGTTAGATGCCCCCAGTGAAAACATCATGGGTACATAAAAGAGTCATAATCAAACCAAGATCAAATTGTGTTTAGGTAGTATTGAGAAATAATATTGATTCATTTTTCAAGTGCAATAGAGATTCATCAATCAAAAGGTGGAATTCAAGCAATACGTGTTCCATGTCTGTGTCTAACTTTCTTCCTATTTGCAATTCAATGTAGGCCTTAGGAACATCATTCATGTTAGTGCAATGTTTGTGCCATCCTTGTTTCATGAAAGGGATAGTTTAGTGAAAGCATTGAGTATCATTGTGTCACAAGACAAACCATCCTATGACAACCTAGCAGATGCAACCTATCACCGACAAAGATGCCCCCAATGTAGAATGACTTGTTCCTAAGATAGAAATGTAGACAAATCCTAAGCAAGGATAAGATTTTTGTAAGGAAACAAAGTCAACTCTTAGCACATGTGTAATCATGAAGGCTCAGTATCAGCAATGTATTGATAGATGGAGCGCAAAATATAAGTGATGCCTAATTGCTCAGTTTTCACCACTTGGAAAAATTTTTTATTATTGTTGCTACTAGGATGCCCGTTTTACCAGGTTGTCATCAAGGCACCTTTTTCTTTTTCAAATTTTTTTCAATTTTTTCTTTTTTGAATGCTTTTGTAGTATCAAGGTGCCTATTTTATAGGTTTTCACCAAGGATACCTTTCTTCAAGACTTTTTCCACTATTTTTGGATTTCTTTAGGATCAATTTTCTGAATGTTTTTGGTATTTTCTGAGAACTATTTCACTATACAGGCTCTACTAGCTGAACATCAAGTGTAGAACCACTTCAAATGTAGAGTATTAATAGGATCTAGAAGAATGTATCCCTCAAGTGTAGCTAGTTGATAAGCTCCAGTCCCAAAAGTAGCAGTGATAACATAAGGTCCCAACCAATTAGGTTCAAACTTTCCCTTATGTTCTCTATTAGGCTGGTTCTTAGGATTCTCCTTTAGGACGAGATCCCCCACATGAAATTGGTGTGGTTTGACCTTTTTATTATATCCCTTGGACATTCGTTCTTGGTACACTTTTAGGTGATCAAATTCTTGTTGCCTATGCTCATCAAGTAGGTCTAAAGAATTCACCCTATCGATGCGGTATTACTCATCAGTAACAAGACAATGTAAAGATATCTGCAAAGATAGGATTTTAACCTCAATAGGTAGTACTACTTTAGCACCATAGACTAGGAAAATGACATGGCTCCAGTTGGTGTTTTGATGCTTGTTCTGTAGGCCCATAATGCTGGATTTAGTTGTAGATGCCAGTCTCTGCCAGACTTACTCACAGTTTTGTGTAGGATCTTGAGAATATTCTTATTAGATTCCTCTTCTTGTCCATTAACTTGATGATAATAGATTGAGGAGAAATGTTGAGTGATATGGAACTATTCGCAAAGTTCATCAATGTCTTGATTTTTAAATTGGCCCCCATTGTCTATTACAATTGATGAGGGTATCCCATATCTACAAATAATGTAGTTCAATATGAACATAGCCACCTATTTTCTAGTGGCTTTGATTAGCGGCATGACCTCGACCCAATTCATGAAATAATCAATGGTCGTAATGATGAACTTGTGTCCATTTGAAGAATTGGGATATATTTATCCAACCAAGTCAAAGGCCCATTGTTGAAATGGCCAATGTGTAATGAAAGGTATAAGTTCTCTGGTAGGAGCATGGATGAGATTTTCATGTGTTTGGCATTTATGACATGTTTTGGAAAATTGAATAGCATCTTTTTCCATGGTAGGTCAGTAATATCCTACTCTGAGCATTTTATTTGCTAGTGAAAAGTCGTTTGAATGTGATCCACATACACCTTCGTGGACTTCTTTTAACGTGTGATCTGAATCTTCAAGTTCTAAACATCTAAGAAGTGTACCATCAAGACCTCATCGATATAAGTTATTCGTTATGAGGACATAACATGATGTTTTCCTAATCAAGGCTCTTTTTACATTTCTAGATAGATTGTTGGGAATGGTTTGGTCAGTTAGGTAAGCAATGATATTAGCATACCAAGATTGGTCTGGGGTGTTTAAAGCACAGATTACTTGGTATTCAGTGGTGTTAAAGGCTAGATAGGATAATTCTTCCACCAAGAATTCATATCGGAATTGATGTTCCTCCAATTGTAACATGGATGCCAAGGTAGCCATAGCATCTGTAGCCTTATTCTCTATTCTGGGTACCTGCTAGAATGTGATGAAGACAAAGTACTTATTTAAGTCATCAACTAGTTGTTTGTAGGCTATCAACTTATCATCTTTCATCTGATAATCTCCATTGACTTGATTGATAATGAGTTGGGAGTCACCATACATGTGCAACTCTACAATCTTCCTTTCCATGGTAAGCTTAAGACTGTTTACTAATGCCTCATATTCAGAAATGTTATTGGTACATGGAAACATTAATTTGTAGGACTTGGGTATCTTGTAGCCTTGAGGAGTTATGAATATAACTCCTTCTCTAGAGCCTTGTTGCATGAAATAACCATCAAAGTACATATTCCATGTATACTTAGCTAGATGCATAATGGTGTCATCAGGGAATTCAATCTTTAAAGGTTCATCATCTTGGAGTGGTGAATCAGCTAGTTGATCTATGAGGACTTGCCCTTTAATATCCCTCATGTCTACATACTCAATGTCAAATTCACTTAGAATCAGAACCCATTTTGCTAATCAACCTGTTAATGTTGTCTTGCTGGGGAGATACTTTAAAGGATTGATCTTGGAAATGAGCCTAACTGTATGTGATAACATGTAATGTCTCAATTTTTGTGATGTGAAGGCAACTTCTAAGCATGATTTTTCAATAATGTTTTAATTGAGTTCATAGGAGACTAGTTTTCTACTGATGTAGTAGATCGCTCTTTCTTTCTTAGTTTCATCCTCCTAGGCTAGCAATACTCCCAATGATGTGGTTGTAGCTGAAATATATAGGAGTAATGAATTTCCATGAATAGGTGCCATAAGAATAGGAGTAGCCAAGTATTCTTTCAATTCTCTAAAATTGGCTTCACAATGTTCATCCCATTTGAAGGTGACCCCTTTTTGTAGTAATTTGGTAAAGGGTTGGTTCATGTCGGTGTTAGGAATAAGGTGTCTCAACCTTATTTATTTCCTTATATTTGATATTATTTTTTGTAATTAATTGTTTGCAAATAATGTATTTAAGTTTGATATCCATTCTGTCATTTAGTTGAGTGGACATGTTGTGTTTTCACTCCACTTGAAAGATGACAAGGATGATCAAACTTGGTCTAGGTGGATCTAGGAATCCCTTTCTGTCATAGAGGTTATTTTCCAAATGTCGGCACTTTGGACAATGTGTAAGGTAATCATGAGTGAAATGGTTATTACGGATTCCTATGATGGTCATTGATCTTTGTAAGAGCTAATTGTGAAAGATTTGATGATGGGTGAAGACATGCAAGACATGTGGGAACTGATCATGTTGAGTACTATACACTCTTCTGCAATGCGTGGGATTTGGGGTTCCTATTTTTTTGGAGAATGGTAAAATCCTAATACGGTTATCTTTAGAAGTTGCCCTAAAAAGGGAAGCACATGATATAAGCATTTTTGGGTTGCAAATCATTGAGTGAGAAGTTAGTGTATTTTTTGAATGTTGTTATGTTGTTGGATTTGTCTTCAAGTGTTGATTAACTCTTGAAAGAACTTGCATTGCAAGTGTATTGTAAACAACAATAGTTTTTATTAATACATTGTGCAAGTTTTGGAGTGCTAGGGTTTTTTACTGAAAGGTTTTCGCCAGGGTAAATCATTGTGTCATTCTCATTTTTCTATGTATACATGTTATTGTAGAAATATCTAAGTTAATTGTATTAACATTCTATAATTGATAAGGGTTAAATCTGAATTTGTATGATCCTCTCCTCAGGAGTTTAGCGTAGGGAACTATTTTCCGCACACTTAGTTTCCTTTCAGTCGACAAGTTATGACATGAACCTACTGATTGATTGAAGTCTCCCTTGTAATGTCCTCATTTGACTAATGTTGCATGGAAGATTCATCTCTAGTATAGCCTTAACCTTTGCAAGATCTACCTCAATTCCCTTCATTGAAATAATAAACCCTAAGAGCTTTCCTGATTGGACCCCAAAGGCACACTTCTTTGGATTGAGCCTGAGTTGAAATTGCTCCATTCGATCCAATATCTTCCTTAATTGAGAAATATGAGTATTCTGTGATTTTGACTTAGATAAGGTGTCATACACGTAATCCTCCATGTTCTTATGCATCATATCATGGAATATAGTGGTCATAGCTCTTTGATATGTAGCACTGACATTCTTTAACCAAAATGGCATGACGTTCCAGAAAAATGTCCCCCATGTGCATGTAAATGCGGTCTTCTCTTGATCCTTAGGGGAAATTTTTATCTTATTATAGCCTAAGAAACCATCCATTAATGAATACATTTGGTATCCTACTGTCAGGTCTATGATCATATCAATATTAGGCAGTGGGAATTCATCCTTAGGACATGCCTTGTTTAAGTCTTTGAAGTCTATACAAATCCTGATAGATTTATTGGATTTAGATATTGGGACCACATTGAAGATCCATCCTATGTAAGCAATGACTCTGATGAATCCAGCTTTCAACAATTTCTCTAGCTCTGCTTTTACTAGCAATGCAACATGAGGATGCATATTTCTAAGTTTTGGTTTCATGGGTTTGATCCTGGGAGCTATAGATAAATGGTGCATTATCAAATTAGGATCTATTCCAGGCATATCGGTATAAGACCATGCAAATTTGATCTTCTTCTTTTTCAGGAACTCGATGAACTATGTCTTATCCTCTTGTGACAAATATTGTGCTAGGTGTACGATTTAAGGATCTTCAGCTATGCCCAAATTAACTGGCTGTGTTGGTTCTATCAAAACTAAAGACATTTCTTTAAAGTGCTTGGGGAGGATATCAAGAATCTCATCCTTTGGTGCCTTCGAGAGGTTTTCACCATTAGATACGTCTTTTATTTTTACTATTTTAGGATTTGACACTGCCACAACATGGTTTTCATCGTCAGTCCCCTTTTTCTTTTTATTTTTAAATTTTTGATAGAGAAACTTGATATCCTCCTATGACATGTTCATGCTCCTTGCATTGGTGGAAGAAGGGTAAGGTTCACAAGTTTTTAGATAGCAAGCCAAGGTGTACTCATTGGGAAAGACAAGGATAGGAGTAGGATCTATATTAGTCCAATCAATTAGGTTTGGGTTTATCAAAGACAAGGAGTCAAACCCTGGGAAGGATAACACCACGCCAGTGTCAAGACTATTAACTGACATGACATGTTCTGTTAAGTTAATCTCTTCAATGTTTAGATCAATAAGAGTTAGATCATCATTAAAATGGTCATTTTTAGTTATATGTGGACCAAAATCTAGTGACTCGTCAGTAGAAATTTCATCATCATCTCTCTGTAAAAGGAGGCTTCTTTCTTGTCACCTCTGAAGTTCTTCTAGAATTATGAGAGCACTAGTCTCTCCATCAATGATTGGGGGAAGGAACTCTTCCTCTACTTCAGGAATATCAATATTGTTGGGAGTAGTGTTAGAATGTTCGTTGGGTGCTGATGGAGCCACAAACATGTGAATCACATCTATTTCAATTTCCTCTATGGTGATAGATAGCTCATCCCATTCATAATCATGAGAGTCAGTTACTTCATCGTTAGACCAGTTCAAGAATTCTATAATAGTTATCTGATGTACTCGATTAGCCACCTGTTGGTCAAAGTCTGGTAAATCAAGGACATGTGTGATTGTGACTAACTACCCCTAGTTAGGATGTGAATCTTATTGGCTCTCGGTAGCCATTGCTATCAGTGGTACCTCTGGATCATCTTTTTTTGTGTCTCCTAGCTCTTGAATAGGAGCCTATGATAATAAAGGGATATGAGTGTCTTTTGGTACTTCAAATATTGGTACATAGCGTTGTCCTTGATAGTTGGGATTTTCTATGCCAACATGTAATAACCTTTCATAGGACCATTGTTCTAGTTCTATCTCTTTTGTTTCATCACTCCCTTTGTCAGAGACTGGGCTTTCTTTTGAAGTAGGTTTGTCAGATTCATTATTAAAACCTAGTCATGTTTTGTCTCTGGTATTCCTAAACTCCATGTGCATAGGATCAATAAGTCCTCTTCTTGTGTCTCTTAGAGGTCCTTTTCCTCTGTATCCCATTTGTTTGAGGAGGTTTTACCCTTTACCATACTTCTCTAGGGATATTTCCACATGTTTTACCTCAGCTTCCGTTGGCTCTCCTTTGTGAAGCTAGGCCAAGACTACTTGTTCTTCTGTGTTATCTAAAGAAGATGTGGATGCTTTAACCATGCTAGTTGCACTATGGATTTCTGGCTCTTTAGATGTGGTAGGTGTGAAAGATGAGGAGGGTCTTCCATAGGATCTTGGTGATATTGGTAATTTTGTTAGTGACGGAGTCATGTCCAGCTTATATTCTCCCATACCTGTTTCTTCAAGTTTCAAGGTTTTTCCAAAGCTTTTCATAACCATGTCCTTGGTAGTCTCAAGAGAAATCTCATCTATAGCCTCTTTGTTATGCAGGACCATACTACCTACCTTGATATTGTTGCAAGTATAATTGGTGTCTGTAGGGATTGTCACTTCCACCCCATTATGTGGGAACTTGATACATTGGTGGAAGGTAGATGACAACTTGCATTTTGTGAATTGAGGGTCTCCCCAATAGGATGTTGTAGGCCAAGGGCAGATCCAGAACTTGACATATGATGTTCCTTTCAATCAGCCTGACTCTGATGGGTAGAACAATGAGACTCTAATGAATATGATATTACTTTAGAGGATATTTCTTCCTCATCATAAGCTTTGATAGTGATTTTTATTCTAGAGTCAATGGTATGTTCTAAAAGACCTAGTTTCCTAATCAGATTAAGGGTACAAATATTCAATCCTGTGCTTCCATCTATCAATACGCATCTAACATGAGATTTATGAATGAGGACTTCAATATGGAGGGGTTCATTATGTGGATATGTTAATGATTTATCATCCTCTTCAAAAAAGGAGAGGTAATGTGACACTGAGATGTAATTAACCATCACTTTTAATTTGTCTATATCAAGGTCCTTTGGTACATTAGCAGCATGTAGGGCTTGTTCCAGGATTTCCCTATGCACTGTGGAAATTTTAAGCAACTCAAAAATGGAAATTTTAGCAGAGGTTCATTGCAATTGGTCCACCAAGTCATACTTTGCTACAGGAATAGTAACCATGTGTCTTGTTGCTAGTTTGGGGATAGTAACAATAGGAACCTTGGATGTTGATGCTGGTTTGGATGTAGAATTAGGTCCTTTGATTGTGACTTGTGCTTGACTTCAGGTCATGACATTAGATTGGGAAGATGTGTCTTTAACACCTTTGATTGTGACCACATTAATTAATTCAGTTTTAATGTCTAGTATATTGATCACGTTATCATTATTAGAGTAGGTGTAGTTACCTTTCCCTTTAGATGCTTCCCCTTTCTCATAGTTAGGGAATGGTTTGTTAAATGTTGTATGATCTTTTTTGGTAGTGTGTCCTTCTACTTTGATTTTTCCTCCTTTGATAAGGTCTTGGATAACATGTTTGAGTTTAAGACAATTGTTAGTATTGTGTCCTTTGTTTTTGTGAAAGACACAGTAAGAATTGTGATCCCACCATCTGGGTTTGACCACTGGTTCCCATGGTTTCAAATATGGGATTGTGAGAACTTTTTTGTCTAATAGTGTCTTCAAAATAGTCTCGAGAGGTTCTCCCAAAGGAGTGAATTTTGTTTGAGGTTTTGAATTCCATGGCCGACCCTTTCTATTATCATTTTTTGCTTTGGGTATGGGGGTCGTTACCTTGGCATCTTTTCTTGCTTGCTTCCTATTAGTCAAATTGAATACCTCAGGTTTAGGACCAACATTGGATGCATCTACCACTCCATCATTAACAACATTTTTTTATGTTTCCACCATTTTGGTTTGTTGTTGGAGCTGTTAGATTTGTTTTCACTTTGGAAAGTGATTTCTCCCTTTTTAACCATGACTTCTTTGATACGGATTGCATTTTTTTCATCCTGTCAAAGCTAGGGGAGTCTTGCATTTGCAATGTGTAGTTCAACTCAGGTACCAGATTGTTAAAAAAGATTCCCATTTTCTTAGATTCAGGAATAACTCTTGAATACCGTGCAAATATTTTTTTCCACCTTTGTAGAAAGTGGGTAAAGGATTCGCCAATATTTTGTTTAGTGTTGCATAGATCCATCATAGTCACATCATGTTGTATATTATAGGAGTAATGTTGGATAAATTGTTGAATTAACTCCTCAAAATTTTTTACCTTAGGTGTAAGCTTTGAGAACCATTCTATGGCGTTGCCTCCTAGACTTCCAGGAAAAAGCCGCATGAGTTATGTAGGTTCATGCATGTATTCTATGCTAAGAGCACAAAATTATCTAACATGGTCATGTGGATCGGTCTCTCCCGTATACTTGTCATATTTTGGCCTTGCCATGTTGGGAGGAAACAATACCATATTGATAATATTTTCAAAAGGAAATGGACAAATGGAGTCCACAGAGTATTTTGTCTTGGGTTTAGCCTTCTCATGTTTGAGAGTCGTGAGCTTTGTTTGCATCAAAGTGAGTTGTTTGAAAAGAATAGATATAGGAGTTGGCACCTCCTTTTCCTTTAGTTGTTCCACATCATAATCCTTGGGTAACTTTACGCCAGTGGATGCTAGATGGATAAAATATTTCTCTTTATCTTCGTCAATCATCTTTTCCATTATCTTGTGGAGCCTACTGCTCTGTTTGAGTTTATTGTACTCTTCTTTAGTGATGTCTTCCTCACTTCTTGATTCAAATATAGGATGGTCAAATGTGGGTTCTTCTTCTTCATCAATATCTTTGTGCTTTTGGTTTTTTCTATTGTCATATTCATCAAAAGCCTCACTCCATCTGTGAGTGGACCTATCCATTTTTGGAGAGCCTAGATCAAGTAGAGAACTGTGAGATGTTTCTCCTTGAAAGTATAGTGATTTAGTAAGTACTCTCAATCCTTTAGATGTGACTTGTTACGTCTTGTGTTGGTTGTACCTCAACTTTGTCAAAGTTTCCCGATAGTGTCAGATAGTATCTTGAATCATTCAAGTGAGTGTGTCTAGGTGGAAGTATCATTTATTTTTTGGTGGAAGTAAATGATTCCAGCGTCAGAGGGTTAGAATGCCCTGATAGTGAGCTGGGAATCAATTTGTTGTAAAAAGTGGATAGACCATGACTGCTCTTTATAATACCTCTATAGTTAAGGATTATGCATCCTTTCCACTAGAAACAATACATTGAACTCATTAAATTATTGACCAGGGAGTGTAAACTTGAAATGGTGACTACAAAGTATATGCTCTAATCCATTCTAAAAGTCATTATTATAGTAAATGGAAAATACTTGAAATGGGACTAAACTAGGAACTAAAATATCAATAGCATAATCTAAAGATAAAGGAACCTGCTTGGAATAAGAAATTTTAACTCTATGCTGAAGGAATAATAAACTAGCTAACTGCCTTTGCTGCAGGAACAACCATTAGTCCTATTACTAATGGCTGCAGGAGCAACATAGTCCTACTTGCTTCAAATAACTTGCAACCTACTTATTTAGAATAACTTGCAACCTACATAACTATGAATTAGATTTACCTCCCATGTGGGCCCCCACGGAAGTGTGAATGGACAAGATCTCAGATACTATAAATTGAAGCTCTCATTACTCATTCATAAAACATGGATTACAAAAGATGCAAAAAACAAGATTGTATTTTCTCTTTGTTGAATTACAACAGTATCTCTATTTCTATCGATGTGCTGCTCAAAGTTCAGTAGTCATCTTATTTAAAGGGAAAGTACAACTTACAACTAAAATCTAGGATTACTCCATTAGATGAGGATTGTAATCAATACAAAATATCTCATAATAGAATATGGCAGTTATTCAATAAATTGTCCTAGAATGTAGCACACGATGGTTCTAGATCCGCCATGGCATAAAATAGGAAATTGTATTGACCCAGCCTTCTCGCGAAGATCTTTTAATGATGCTTATCTTGGTTCACGTTCTCTTGACTGGTTCAGCCTGAGGCCTATGTTGAAAGAACCCAACCTTGACTTCTTCAGTGACACTCTGCTAGATTCTAGAACTGCTCCACTGATTCCTTCAAAAAGGATTACCACACACATACCATCTTCGACACACACACACACACACACACACACACACACACACACATATTTTTTTTCATCACTAAAATTTAGGAGAAAGTATTTCAACTTAATTAATGATCTTGTAGGACATAAGCTACAGGAAGGATACTACCCTCAAACATAGCATAGAAAAGGGAACCATTCATTTAGTTATATTACTTCTTCATTTTATATAAGATCTTAAGTTCCCAGTGTCATACTTTATAACCTTTTCACCATCTAACTTCCTACTTATGTCCATTTCTTACATAAAATATATGTAAAAAACATAAGTTCAAGTATCAATTGCAAGTAAACTTTATCACGAAGATGGAAAAAAGTGTTATAAAAATATGGCCATTAGATTGGCTCATCATTCCCCCCTACTGAGCTATTACTGGCCTCCAACAATTATGAAGTTCCAAACCCGAGCTCATACCCTCAAGTCACTGGCAGTTTTGACTCCTAATTCATTATACACATGGTCGAAGTATCCATGAGTTTTTCACAGCCTTTCCCACCGATATTCTTCCTGCGCTGTGCTATAATCCTCTGTCGATTCATTTACTACCATTAAAGGCTGCAAGAATAGAGGTGGCTAGAACGTTAGTGGAATCCAATAATTCTGGAGTGTTCTGCCCATTGATATATATCGTGGAACCCTTCAAATAGAAAGGATTAAGTTCTAAGGGGAATGTGGTTCCCTAATTCTTAGATCATGTGACATTCCCATCCACCTTTGCCTACATGTTTAAATTGCATCATCAACACTTTGGGTTGAATGTTGTTCCCAATCTAAATATGCATGCTCCCGAACTGGGTTAACCTTTTGAGCTCCACTTTGATTTAGGGTAATTGAAATCCAATCAAGATAAGTCCTTCTGGAATCCTGTATCTCAGGTCTAATCATTAACAAAATATCTATTTCCTTGTTTTTTTATGGTAGAGCCTGATGTTCTCTTCTTATTTCATTTTGAACCCAGGACATTACTTCCCTTAACTAAACATCCCCTATATACAAAAGAGAATTCCACTCATGATTATTAGGTACTGCAAAATTGTGCAAGTATAGCTCACATAGAAAGTTTTTGATGGCCATTGGGGCTGACTGGAAAGTATCATAAAGTTCATGTGGAGTTTCTATGGAAGGACTCAACCCCTCTACAACCCTGGTCATCTAAAAATTGACAAATTATTCTCTTAAAAACAAGGTGTAAACTAGGGATGGCGATCAACATGCCATTTCCTAAGGAATTAGTTCAGTTATCTTTTGAATCCTTTCCTGCAATACTGCTACCTAATCTATTTTTATTTTAAGTTGATGGGCCTGCTCATCAATGGTTCTCTATAATTTTTCTTTTTCCAAACCCCACTAAGCCTTTTCCCATAGGAGTTGTTGTAACCCTGTAGCAATGGGGGTGGACAAATCTGCTGGTGGCATTGGTCCCTGATGAAGGATGTCAATCCATTCAGTGGCAATTTTAGGTACAGGTTCGGATGCCCTAGGCTGAGAAGATGTGGTATGTGGTTGTTCTTTCTTATCTCGATGTGGAAAAAGATTACCCTTACTTATAGAAAGAGTTCTGATTGAATTATTCTCTTGGCAAGTTTCAGCTGTATTTTCCAACACATCTAAATTCTCCTTACTGACATGTCCTATTATGTCCCTAATCCCTTCCTGGTTAAGCATGGGGAATTCATCAGAAGGAAAACCCTCTGAGTCATTCGAATCTTCTTCCATGGAATCCTCAAGGTTATCTTGCATACCAGGGCTATTAACAAATCCTTCCTCATTTTCTGATTCTTTATCACTTCCCACAAGAATATAACCAACACTGGAAACATCCTTTTCTGCTTCAAGATCCTTCTCAGAAATATTACCTATTCCTTCAATTTCTATTGACTCCTGGTTTATTGGCTTAGGGATAGATTGTTCAATGGATTGGGAAGATTCAATTTCTATGGTATGAGTAGGTGGCTCAACATTTTTGCTAGAAGTGGCGGTAAATCGAGGACTTCACCTCATGGGGGTTTGAATAGAACTTTGAGGGCTCGTGTATTTATTTTTCTTAATGGCTGTAGGGGTTTCTCTCATGGGCTCTTCTTCAGCTTTAGGTAGGGTTTCATCAGATGCACCATTCTCCTTTTCCCCACTAGATTATGGTTCATAATTTATTGCCTCTTCTCCTGGGGTTTTTCTTTCAGTCTCCTTAGAAGGTGACTTGGTTTCCTTAGTAGGAGAGGTATTAGGGGAAATAGTATCTTTACCATGTTTTCTTCTTTTCCTAGTGGCAATAGGAGTTTCTTTTATACAAGCCTTTATTTTAGGTTGTATTGGGTTTGAGGAGGAGGCTTCAGGATCAATTCTTGAGATAACCTTACAAACTCCTGTTTCATATTTTTTCCTTCTCCTAACACCTTGGCCTCTAGGGCCTTCTATCCTAGGTGCTAAATTATCCATTTTTAAAAATTCCTCCCATGTGCCTATGGACTATTTATTCAACTCTCTTTATATGATAGTTTTAATTAAACAGTGATGTGAAACAACCTTTACTTTTCCTGTTTGAACCATAGAAACTTGTTTCTAAATAATATTGAACAAAAAACTAGGTAGACTCATCGATTGATTGTCATGGCATAGGGCACTCAGAATCTTGAAATGTATCCCATGAAGGTACTTATATCAGTCTTTGCAAGTGAAATACTGAATGATGAAGGTGGCTGGCTACATGTAATCTTCAGGTAGTGAGATTCTCAAGGTACCCTGATTCTTGTAAACGTCCAGAGGAGGGTCACCATGAAGAGTAAACTGTGCCCTAGCCGAATGCACATCAATATTCTTTGACCATTTTCCCCCTTCTTGTGGTAACTTTGTGACTTCTACCACTATCTCCTTTGAGAATTCAACTCTCAACCCTTTTACTACTGCAAAGCCACCTCGTAAAGTATTTAGAAATTCATGAGCGATTTCTTCATCAAATCCATTGAGGCTCAAGCAGTAGTCTAACCATCCTCTTCTACAAAAATTTTCACAACTGGATGCTGATGCTAAAAGAACACTGTGATCAGTTGGCTCATGCCTAAGGAGATCCCCACCCATAACTACTACTGTCAAAATGCTGCCCCACAGGATGTATGATGAACCTCGTAATGGAGAATTCAATTTACAGACTCAAAGATTTTGCAAATCGATGGTGTAGAAATGTAGAGGTGAAAGAGTACTTAAGATCACTCGTATCAAGAAATAGAGCTTATTGGTTTTCATAATTTGTTTGTGCATGTTAAGGTATGTGCCACTTGAACACGTCGCACCCAAATCATTATTGTTTTAACTCAACTCTTAATAGCTTTTAATTCATTGATAATTAATGACATAATCACAGGTTACAAACTCTTATTAAAACATTTATCAACAGAATTGATGACATAATCATAGGTTACAGACTTAAAACATTTATCAGCAGTCATGTGGAAAAGGGTTTGACAAGATAGGAAGTTAAATATCATGAAGCGCTGAAATGACTGAAATAATAAACAAACAATAAATGAACGTCCCCCCAACTAAGGTGAAGGCATGGGTCCCACCATGCCATGTCTCACATGAGCATTAAATTAAAGAAAACTAAACTCCTAAATAAAGTAAATAAAAATAAAATATGTATGAAAGACCGTGCCACAAACATGGAAAGAGCTACAGGAAGAGCGGCGAATGATGAGATATGCTTGAATGGAGTGATACGGTGAAGTGAAAAAGATAGAAGAGAGAAAAATGTGAGGTGAAGTTTTTATTATGCAGAAGGTACTTTCAGGAAGAAAGTATTTATTATGGAGTGAAGCGAACATTATTCTCAAAGCAAAGAATGAATATGAGCGAGGGGCTCACATTCTTGCACCATAAGAGGATCATGGACTTCAGTACTCACAAATTGCTGTAGGAACTCGGTCTTGCTCTGGGGTTTATGGTACAACTTGAGATACTAGCCATTAACTAGTAACTTGAAGCGAACAGGGTCAACAGTCGACAACTGCACAACACCATTGGAAAATACAGCAATAACTTCATAAGGCCCTAACCAGCGGGTTTGGAACTTACCAGGAGTGTGGTGATATCTAGAGTCATACAAGAGATCCCAGTCACTGACAGAAAATTTTTTATCTTTAATAAACTTGTCGTGCCACTGCTTGTGTTGTTGTTGGATCAGTTTGGTGTTAGCCAGGGCAGACTTCCTCCATTCATCCAGATTATTCAAGGTGAGAACTCATTATTGCTGAGCTATAGTGAGATCAAGGTCGAGATCCAATGGTGTCCGCAATGTCTTATGTTCAAACTTGATAGGCATCGTGGCCATCTTTCCATAGACTAACTAGAATGGGGTGAATCATGTAGTAGACTTCCAAGTAGTGCAGTAAGCCCACAGTGCTTTAGGAAGCCTGGCTGCCCAATCCTTCTTATGAACAATGATGGTTTTGGTAAGAATGGCCTCCAATTTGTGGTTAGTGACTTCAACCTGACCATTGGCATGCAGATGGTAGGGAGATGACTTAGCATGATGAATGTGGTATTCTTCCATTAGAGCTACAATGAGGTTGGAAGTGAATTATGCCCCTTGATCAGAGATGATTTCCCTTGGAACACCAAAGCGGGTAAAAATGGCTTCATACAAGAACTTAGCAACATTGTTGTCCTAAAGATGCTTCATTGGTTTAGCCTCAACCTACTTAGTAGCATAGCTAGTACAGACTAAAATGTAAGATTTACCTTGAGAAGAAGGGTCAATAGGACCCACAAAATCGATGCCCCACTTATCAAAGGGTGTGATCACCACCTGTGGCTCTAGGGGGATCTCATCGGTCTCAGTAGGCCTCCCCATTCACTGGCACCGATCATATTTCTTGGTGTACTGGGTGGCATCTTTGTGGAGAGTCAGCCAATAATACCTTGTAGTTAGGATTTTGAAGGCCTTCCTTTTGGCTGCAAAGTGGCCACCGCATGGCTCATCATGACATGCGTGGAGGATTTCATAAGTCTCATCCTCATGGATGCAACATCTCATAACTTGGTTTGGGCTAGTGTAAAACATGAAAACATCAATCCAAGAAAAGTTAAAACTTTTCTCAGCTAGCAGTCGGTGTTCCTTGGAAGAAAAATGGGTTGGCATTTGACTAGTTCTGAGATAATTGGCAAGGTCAGTGTACCAGGGATTGTGTGCTTGCAATAGGAACAAATGTTCATCTAGAAAACTATCATCTATGGCTACAAGATCATCAGGAACATGAAAGCAAGAGAGAAATTCAGCCACAACATTAGCTTTCCCAGGCTTGTCGATGATTGTGATGTGAAATTCCTGCATTAGTAGTAACCAATGAGCCAATCTTCCTGAGATAGCTGGTTTATTCATCAAGTACCAGATCGTAGAATGGTTAGTGTGGAAAAAAATCTGGTAACCAGTAATATAATTCCTGAACTTGTTCAAAGCATAAATTACTGCAAGCAACTCTTTTTCCATCACTGTATAATTGAATTTAGCTCCCTGCATATTCTTGTTGATAAAATAAATGGCATGTTCAATTGCATCCTCTTGCTGGCCCAATACTACCCCGATAGCATAATTGAAAGCATCTATATGAATATGAAAGGGCAAACCCCAATTTGGTCCACACAATATAGGTGCAGTTGTTAGAACTTCTTCAGCTGTAGGAAAGCCTTATCACACTCAGAATTCCAAGTAAAATTAGAGTCCTTTTTTAATAGCTTATAGAGGGGAGCTACAATTTGGCTAAAATCATTGATAAACCATCTGTAATACCCAGCATGGCCAAGAAAACTTCAAACATATTTCTACTTCTCTGGTGTGGTAAGAGTACTGATGACTGAAATCTTGGCAGGGTCTACCTGGATGCCATGTGAGGAAATAAAATGTCCCAACACAACACCTTCTTACATCATCATAAAACACTTCTCACTATTGAGAGAGAGATTATAGTCCTGGCATCTTTAAAGGACCTTTTCCAGATTGTCCTTGGCTTCATCAAAGGTGTTCCCATAGGTAGCGAAGTCATCCATGTAGATTTCCATACAATCAGAAGATATGTGTGAAAAGATATTGATGATTGCTCACTGAAAAGTGGTAGGGGCGTTACATAAGCCAAAAGGGAGGACAAAATATGAAAAATTTCCCCAAGGATAGGTGAAGGTAGATTTCTCCTGATCCTCAGGAGCTATTTGAATTTGATTGTAACCACTAAACCTGTTGACAGGGTTTTGCTGACCGGATCCACCAACAGTCATAAGTTGTCACCGGGTTTCAGGAAAACCAGCCAACTCTGCCTGCAAAGGTTGTACGGGGAAATAAATCCTCCAGGCCTTCAAGCACCTGGGTGTTGGGTCACGACAATGCAGGGGCTCGGTTAGGAGAGGTGACTATTTTTGAGGGGGATAGCTGGTTTCTTCAACTCATTCTCTCCGAAGATTCAATAGAGTAAGGTTCTCCCTAGCATTCTATACTTAGCAAATAAAGTGAAAAAGATCCTGTAGGGTTAGAAATGATTCATCTAACTACAGTCATGTTAAAATATCCTAAACATCAATAATACTCTGATAGACTGCACTAAATACCAAAGGAAAACATAACCATCAGCTAGCATTTTATCAGTAGTGGGAGTAAAGAGTTCGTTCATCTACTTTAACATACCAGAGTAAAAGACATAAAGAACATCAAAACATGAAATACCATTAACTCAGAAGCAGGAATGTCAACAACATCATTGCCAAGAATTCTTCCTTCTTTATTAATGTTCCTTCGAGAAAGCACTGGTGCGTGATACAATGGTGGCTCTAGGGGAGCATCTAACTATTGAGAATAGAACAAGTGGAGCATTGAGCTCTACAACTAAAATGATAAATTACTTTGCTATTGATATGGACCACAAAATCATCAATTTCGCCGACCCTTGGAAATGGGCCGATCTATCTATTTATACAACTCTCTTCTAACCCTAACCCTATTTACATCATGTCCCAATAAAATACAATATCTGGGGGCTGGTACTACCTACGCCATAGGAGAAAAGACCTGGAGATGGAATAGGCCTACCATGTCAGAAGAATAAGACAAGAATATACATCGAAAGAATCAGTCTCGAGAAGAGAGCCAGAAAGGAGAAAGAAGGAAGTAGGTCCCTCGAGGACCGAGGCTACATGCCTTATAAATGGGAAATGCGGTGCCCTATCTCCAATGTGCCAGATGTACCTCTGAGTGGTGCCTCGAGAAGACCACCCTATCAGAAAACTAACTGCTGAGCTGACGCCCCTTCATGTGGCCAACTACCTTCTGACAGCCTTTATTAACCACTTTTGAAAGTGATTGGTCGGCCTCGGGGACTGGGACACAAATCACTTTAAAGAATACAAAATTTTGGATCTGAGACTCCGAGATCCGGGAACTTTCATCCCAAAAAGAATAAAGAATACCCAATGTGAGTTTTCCTCGGCCTCCGGAGAAAGCTCAAGGTTGCTTATTATCGTTGAAGGCCTGGAGGAGGCGAGAAATGCCATCCTCATCTATTTCTTTTAAGCTGGCTCTTCTGTGCTTGGCCACTTCAACTTGTTCCCTGAGGTCCAAAACATTTTCCTTGAATTCATCTGCCATTATTGCCGTGTCATGACCACTAAGTATCATGCGGGTTAATCTTGCCATCTGGGCCCCATCTATCCCCTCTGGGGATTGATACCAGGACTTCATTATTTCATCAAAACTCCCCAAAACTGAATCTTTGAGGGTAAATGTATCCGTGCTAAGGGGATCAGCCCCGGAAGCCTTTATTACAAAAGACTTGTATAAATTAGAAGAATATTTTACAGTATTTGCCTTCTCTTGCAAGGACTCTACCAGTTCCTTGGTTACCTCCAATGTGAGGTCAAGTCTGGAGTGCTGAATTCTCACAAAATCAATTGACTCTTCACCCAGAATTCTAGACTCAGAAATCATGTCTTCTCCCAAGGCAAGGAGCTCTTTGAGCTCCACATTCCATGCTTGGAAATTTTTGGCATCACTCTCCCACTGCTTAATAAGCGTTTCCGCCTGATGAATAACTTGTCGGGCCGTGTATAGATCTGGGAGAGTGGATGCCAGGAAACACTGGGCATTTCCTATCTGCAGGGTGACCCATTCATCCACTGCTTGGGCTTTCCTTTTCATTACTCATAGGGAATCTATGTCACTCTACGGTAGTTTTTCTGATGCAGAGGTCTCCAGAGGAGCGGTATTGATGGGTTGGGCCAGCTCAGTAAGCAATCCCATAAGGTTTGCATTCTTTTCTTTCTCGGCCTTGAGCCTCTGGGCCTCTTTCTCATATCAGGCTTCCACTGCCCTTGCTACCTCCTTTAGCAAGTCTACCTCACCTTACTTTCCCTTTTTGCCCAGGGACACCTCTACAATATTATAATCTACGGGATCCATGGTTGCTTCATTGGCATCTGGGGGAGGTGTTGCCACAACAGCAATTGTCTATCTGCTCGACCCAGTTTGAAGAGTGTGAACTGTCCGAGCCTTGTTTTCTTTTGGTGGGGCCTGAACTTGGGCCATCATTTCAGCCAGGGAGAGAGGATGAACCAGAGCGGACTGAGCCTTTCTCTTCTTTCTTTCTACCAGCCACTAAGGAGGGAGAGGTGGCCTTCCTACTAGAATTTTTTCTTTTGATTCCTTCCCAGTATCTGGTGGCCATTGCTCTTCAGCGGCGTGGACCTCATCCATTCTTCTCCCTACCCCATCCTTTTCTACAGTAATATTTTCTTCAATCTCCATCTCCTCACCCTTGTCCTCTATGTCTATTGCTGGGTCTAGACCTTGGTAGGCTTCTTCGGGGATTTCTTCTTTGAGCTTCTCTTCTTCCTCTTGTCCTCTTTGTTCTTCTTCTACCAGGGCCCCATCCTCTATTGGTAGTACGGGAGGTGTTAGGCAAAGATTTAGAGTTTGGGCCGCTGTGATCACCTACCCGAAGGTGGCTCCTGGGAGTGGCCCTTAGAATGCGGAAGTTGGGGTTATGGTTATTCTCGAAGGTCTGGTTCCCCCAGCGGATGCCATTTGTTCACTTGGTTTCTGTTGGTCCACTCCCGAACCTTGCATTGCTTGAGCCCCGAAGATAATTTATGGTTCTGGCTACTTTTCTTCTGCCTGCTGCTCCTGTTCCAGTGCAGGCTCTTGTTCCACACCTTCTTGCTCCGCAGCCTCTTGTCCTTCCCCTGAGACTTCTGCCTTTGCTTGTGCATCATCCCCCTGCAAGTTACCAAACTCATCGGCCACAAATAAATCAAATTCTTCTTCCGGAGGGGGACTGGTCGGGACCTCTGCAGGCTCTATTTCTTTCTCCAGTTCTAAGGAACTGGAAGAAAGGATCTCTACTTCTCGGGGGAGGGATGCCTTCGGTGCTGGTTCTGCCTTAGGCTTTTTGCTGAGATTTTTCTTCCTCCAGGTAACTAGAGGAGGTCCCACATCTCTTATTTCTGCTGCTTCTAGTGGATCCACCCCCATTGCCTTGACCATTAAGGCTACCAATGACGGGGAGGAAGGAGGACGAAGTGGCCCGGTCATGAGCGGTGGGGTGGCCAGCTTCATTATCAATTGCTCCCTCATTTGCTGGGAGGCTGCCACCGACTGTTTTATTTGTTCTGCAATGGGGACTTCTTGCACAAAAGGGGTGGTAACTATTATTTTTCCCTTATCTACCCCCTGTAAAGAAGTTTCGGCCCCCCGGGTCAATCTTGGTACCGGTGGTGGAGTTAATTTTGGCGTCGGCTGGGCTGCTCGGTGGGTACTCTTGGGGGACACCTTCTTGAAATAGGCATGGCTTCGCTCTACTACCTCCCAGGTGAAGTCTTCAATCGTGGGCTCCTCCTGGGTGGCCAGTTTACTAGTGGGAGGGCCTTCTTGTCGATCCCCTTTTCCTTGTACTAAGGATCGATGGTGGGGGCGGCCTCTGAGTAGTCTACCAGAAACTTCCAGAGCTTCAATTTATGCATCATGCCGACTGTCATTCTGATATAGTTCCAGCTCTACACATCCACATCATCCTGGCAGTCTACCCAGAAGTCCTTCATGCAAATGCGATGGGGCTCTGAAGCCCGGGGCATTGCCGTTGTAATTTTTCCATGCGAATCAAAAATTTTCCGCGCTAGATAAAATTCTTGTAAGTTATAACTTTTCAGCTCATTATCTGCCTCTTTTGCGGTGGCTAGACTGCATGTGTAGTTCCTTCATGTGATTGGGAATGGGATGTTTAGGATCTTCTTGAGGGCGAAGAAGGCATGCACCTCCATAATCTGTCTGCAATATTCCAGCAGCACGATCTTGTCCCCATAATGTCTGGGTAACAAGTAGGTTTTCTCGGAGAAGCCAATGACCCTAATGTATGTATGTTACTGGAAATAAATATAATAGTGTCCATAAATTTTGACCAACTTCATCGCCTCAGTAGACAGGCGGTATCCGGCATCCCAGGTGGGTGTAAGCAGATGGTAGTAAACGAACGCGTCGTTTACTCGGCAGAAACTGGGGAAGTTGGCCTCCCATTGAATCTGTGGGAAATGGTCCCATGGTGCTTTTTGTCCTGGGCCAACCCCAAGTACACCCTCAGTAAGTAGGCCGTTGGAATGGGGCCTATGCTGTTCCAGGGCCCAAAAAACATAAGAAGACATATAGAACTTCTTCTTTAGGTTCAACTGCTGGAACTGGGAGTTGACATGGTTGGAGATTATTGTCACCCAGTCGAAGAATTCTCCCTTGGTGGAGATGCCGAGGAGGAAATAGTAAATCCATTTGGAAAACTCCTAGGTGGAGGGTTGCCCAAAGACCCGGGCTAATGCTATCATTCCCATTTGGATGCTCTCCTTGAATTCAGAGCAGGGAATCTCTATCTTCATTCTCTTTGGGTCCCTCTTCGGGGCCTTAAGCCAGTGGGTATTCATATATACCCGGGAAACATCCTCCAGCTGTGTAAACTGGGTCAAGGCATTGGTCTGTGTAACCACCATAGCCCTATTGAATTGTGGGATACCCAGGCCTGCCTGGAATGTAACTGGGTCGAGGGACACCAGTGGAGTGGGGTATCTTGTGGGTTTTGCAGCTGCGAGCATGATGGCCTAGATGGAAGAGTTCTAGTTGGCAGCCAGTGTTAAGATAAGCTCTGGAGATTGCACAAAGCATGGGAAGCAAGCTACCCGAAGGATTCTAGAGCCCCCAATGTTGATTGCTAGCTGGTCTCTAGCCTGTCGCTGGATATGCATTACCTTTACCAAGGCCTGCATTTCTGCCCAAGTTCTGACATTGGTGTCAGTCATCAGTTTTACCTTGGACTCAATCTTTGAGCCCAAAATAACATTATCCTGTACTAACTTCATGGTGAGGGGAAGCTTTTCTAGGGCCTTCTCCATTTTTGACTTTGTTGCTACCCTGGTCTCTGTTGCGGTTGGTAGCTCCAGACTTTCGGGTGGAGATGACGCAGATGCCTCAGAAATGTTTGGAAGATGAAGTCTGGGAACTTGCGAGACAAAGAAACCATCAGAATATATTCATCAAAATAATTATTTTGGGGTCCGGAGATCCTACCACCGTGATGTTTGCTTTCCTGAAAAGTTAGTTTCATGAAAAGATAGCCAAAAAGCAAAATATATCGTAAATCTAAGGTCTTATTAAACATATAGGTCTGGGGAATTTTATCACACTTGGCAAGGACACAGGATGGAAGATGGTAGGAGACCCGAAACCCAGAGAAATGACCGTTGGTGAGAACGTGTAAAAATCCAAGTCATCGAGCCCACGTGGACGCCATGTGTGGAGGTATTAAATGGAAGTGATGGCAATGACGATGGAACCAACTGTCTGAACGCACGAAAAGTGGAAGCCACTTGGCTAGGATTCATCGTGTGCATGGGAAATAAATGAGGCTCTGACAGACTTCATGGAGGAGAGAGAAAACCACCTATTTGAAACCGGTTGAGAGCCAAATTTCAAACAGGTGGTTTTCTACCTCGAAGTGAGTTCGGAGGTGGAAAACCAGAAACAGAGGTGACTGGACCAGCTTGTCAAGCCACCCGGAAGGATATACATGGAGCTGAGGGATATATACACAGCAACAAGGAGATATACAGAGACTATATTACAACTATATACACATATACACAAGTATAAACATATATACATAGGTACAACATGGAGCGACATCCACGGGAAAACCAGACAAGGCAGAACAAACTGTCTACAACTATCTATAACTATCTACCTCTGCGTAGAGGGTGGACAACCCTCTGGCAGAGATCCAACCCACCAAGGGGCAGAAAAACTAAAAAAAATAGAAAAACAGACGAAGCAGAGAAACAAAACAAATAAAACCAAGAACAAAACAGAGGAAAACTAGAGAAGCAAGGGAGGAAACACCAACCTGAGAACGCAGAAGGTGGAGGAAAGAGAAATATTACTAAAGGAGCTCTGTAATAGCTCGAGTTGTCAGACGTCCAGAGTCACTACCAAGAAGCACTTGCAATTGTCTGAGAATGGCTGGAAATGTTAATCGCTGATTACTATGACCTCTCTGCAAATGCTCTGCTAATCGCTTTGACATTGCTCTCTAATTCGCTCTAAGTGCTTGAAGGTTTTAATCACGGTAAATGTGAAAGTGACAGATAATCTCTATTTATACCCATGGTAAAAGGCAATCGTCCTCCTTCCGGTGATCTCAGGTCAGGCAAAACCTCTGGACTCTAGGCCCAGGGATTCCTCGTGATAATATCCTTAAGAACATCATGGCGGAGAATCCCGGAGTCCAAAATCTGGTTTCCAACAAAAGGCAACCTTCGAGACCGGAGTCCCAGAGACAAAATCTGAACGAACAAAACACCGCACTGGGGAAGAAAACCCTGGAGAAATAAAACAAAAATTGGAAAGAAAGACAAGGCAAAGCCGCAAGCAGAACAAAACAAAAAAAAGGGGGACCCAACATTTTGTACACAAAATGTAGGGACAGGGATGCAGGGCATAACAAATGGTGACTATCTGGGACAAATGCCTAAGCACATTTGAGAACTATAGAATCTCTGGTTAACAAAACTGGAACAAGCCGCCCATCAGAGCATCTGACAGGCGAAGAGCAACATGTCTGAGAGAATCCAAAAACACAGGAGTCAGTCCATAGCCCTTCATCAGTGATGTCATGTGTGCTTTGGAAGGAAATCTAGCCGATGACCTTTGGGAGGAATAGAGAAGAGGTACTGATCACATCGAACCAGTCATTCATTCGCTCACTTCCCCTAGAGACCAGAGTTTTACCCTGCTTTTCCTCTTGTTATTTTATTTGTTTCCAGATGGGTAAGGCGGTACTTCTTTCACCATTAAGCTTAAGTTTAGCTGATTTTAATGGCGGTACTCCTTTCACCTGTCCACCTATATTTGGATGTTTTGAAGAGAGGATAAAACTTCAGACCCGGGGAGAATTTCTTGAAGTTTCAGACCTGGGTCAACCAATTAGTACAACCGATCTATCCTCAGTGTGTCTGATTACTTGTTCCTTATATTATTATTTTGTTCACTGATTGCCAGACTCCTGGAGATAACACCCAACAGAGATTGCTCAAAATGTGCTATAACCCATAAAACAACCCTAAAAACTAGGCTGACTCCACCGTGCTAAAGATAGATTCTAAAGTTCACCCTACTGTAGACATTGTACCAGAGGCCAAAGTTATGCGAAGCATTCCAATTCCTGCAAGACAGAACAAAACAACGGGACTGAAAGGAAACTGAAAAAACAAAAACAAAAATAGCAGAAGAGAACTATTCCAGAGGACAGTCGACAAGGCTATTTACAAGGCAGGGCACCTTGCAATGAGACACCTGGAACAGATATTTACAAGCGGAAGGCTTTACATATAATACAACTTTGGACAAACTTACCCTACTCAAAGTAGTGTTTAAGAAACTGTCCATTAATGGGAAATGCGACAGGTTCTCCAGTCAGGGTGTTGAGGTGGTAAGTATTTGCCTTGCAGATTTATGAGATGGGGTATGGTCCGAGCCAGAGCCGTTGGAACTTGGTATGTTTTCCTTTCTTCTCCCGGGCCTTGTCCCACAACAGGACCAAATCTGAGATTTGAAAAGCCTTATATTGGGCTCTCCTGTCAAACCATCTTTTTACCACTGCTTGATGACGCATGAAATGTTCAAGGGCTACATCTCTCTGTTCTTCCATCCGCACCTAGTTTAAGAGCCGAACCTCCATGATGTTTTCACTGTTGTTAAATTCCTGAATGAACTGTAAAACTGGGATTTGTAAATTGACGAGGAATACAGGGTTCTGACCATAAACTAGATGGAATGGGGATGTTCCCAGGGTGGCCTTAATACGAATGCGATCCGCCCAGAGGGCGAATTTCAACTTTTGGTGCCAATCCCGGGGATTCTGTTCTAACAAATGTTTGATCACTTCAAGTAGATTTTTGTTCGTGGATTCAGCAACGCCATTTCCCTGGGGATAATAATTGCTGAAGAACTTCAAAGTGATCCCCTAATTGTAGGTCCATTTGAGCAGCTACACCAAGGAAAACGTTGGACCATTGTCACATACTAAAGAAAAGGGCATTCCAAACTGTGTGATGATGTTCTCTTCTAGGAATTTGATAACCACGTCTACCCTATTGTTTTTGCAAAGTATAGCTTCAGACCACCGAGTGCAATAATCAGTAGCAGTAAGGATATATCGGTGGTTGGCAGATGAGTTGGGGTTGATTTCCCCGATGAAGTCGAATGCCCATTGGGCAAATGGTCTAGCCTCATATACTGGTTGTAGAGGCATGGTTGGGTTACGCTCATGATGTGCTACGGTTTGGAAAGTATGGCATTTCCTAATGTGAGTGTAAACATCCTTGAATATACAGGGCCAATAATATCCGGCCTGAAGGATCTGATGGGCAGTGGCATCGGCTGAGCCATGCCTGGTTCCAAACTGTCCATGGAACTCATCAATCACTCTCATAGCCTGGTACCTGTCGATGCACCAGAGGTACACTCCCTCATAGTTTCTGCGATAAAGCATGGAGTTTTTGATCATGAAGTGAGCACTTCTCATCCATAGAGCACGGCATTTGTGGGGAGGTAACCCCTTTGAACATTTGTTGTTTAGCAATAAGTATACCAAATTAGTATACCACAGATCTTGGGTAATAGACTCCACCATGTAAGTCTGACATTCTATGCGGCGAGTCTCTTCTGCCATTGCTCGACTTAGTCCCTAGCCCCAGACTATCTTCATGGGCTGCATTTTTAAGTCATATTCCTAGAGGATGGCCATCCACTTCCCCCACCTCTCACCCAATTCACTCTGCATCAGTAGAGATTTAACGGCCTGGTCTGGGATGATAGCATGTACTTTGCTCCAGAGAATATAATGCTGGAATTTCTTCACGGCCTGAACTAGAGAAAAGGCCTATTTTTCTAGCACTGAATATTGGACTTTGGCATTCTTAAAGGGGGAACTCATGAAATCTATTGGTCGTTCCTCTCCTTCAACCTTTTGGGTCAACACTGCCATAGCAGAATGCAATGAAGCAAACGAATAAATGTAAAATAGAAGGGAATAGTCCGGACTAGCCAGGATAGGTGCTTCCGTTATTGTCTATTTGATCTGGGTGAACGCCCGTTTTGCCTCAGGACTCCACTCAATCTTGGTATCCTTCTTCATCATCTCATTGAGCGGTTTAACTATTTCTGCGAATCCTGTGATGAATCATTGCACGAAGTTGATTTTTCCAAAGAAGGATCACATTTCTTTCTTGCTGCCAGGCATTTGTAAGTTTAGCAATGCTTTGACTCTATCAGGGTCTATGGATATACCCTTCTCAGAGACAATATGCCTGAGCAACTTCCCCTCAGTGACCCCGAATATGCACTTCTTGGGGTTGAGGGATATTCCATACCGATGACATCTCTCACAGATCTAAGCGAGGTGGGCGGCATGGTCACGCCTGTCCCAGGAAAAGATATTCAAATCATCCATATAGATGATTATGCACCGATTTACGAGGCCTTCGAACACAATGTCCATAGACTTTTGAAATGTAGCCCCTGCATTGATCAGACTGAAGGGCATTCTCCTATACGCAAACATTCCCCACTTAGTGGTAAACGCTTTTTTCTCTCTGTCCTCATACTTGACCATGACCTGGTTATATCCCAAATATCCATCCAAGAAGGACATCATCTGAGATCTGTTTACTATCTGCAACACCTCATCCAACGAGGGGAGAGGGTGATTATCTTTTTTAGATGCCTTGTTCAAATTTTGAAAATCCATGCAAAGGCAGATCTCACTATTTTTCTTCCTGATAGGGACCAGGTTGGCAACCCATGTAGTGTGCCAGATTGGAAAGATTATCTGGGCTGACAGCAATTTTTGTACTTCTTGACGAATTAGAGGCTCTATTAGGGGGTTGACCGGTCTTTGCTTTTGCCAGAATGGCTTAGCATCAGGCTTTGGGGGAATGGTGTGGGTCATGATGGATGTATCATACATTTTCAAGTCTTCATAACCCCAGGCAATTACGTCGATGTATTCTAGGAGAACTGCGAGAATCTTCTCCTTTTCCTCAGGGGAGCAGGAGGTACTGACGTGAATGATTTTTTCTTCACCGGGCTGGCTGATGTTAACCTTTTCAAATTTTCCTCCCTCAGGGGAGGATGACACCTTCTCATGGGCATGAGGGTCCGAGTCAAAGATTTGTTCCAGTGCAACCATCCCCTTTGGGATGGTGTTAGTGGGCAGGTCCATGATCCCATCGTCTTGATCACCTTGCCCAGTATCATCATGATCTCGTTCCTCCACTGTCTGATCCTCAAAGACACCAACATTTGCCATAAAGGCCAAGATGTGTTGATCATACTCAAAGACCTAAAAGTGGGTGACATTATCTAGAATGGATGGGGTGGGGACCATCTCAACCAAAAATCTCCAGAGTCGCGAGCTAGCCATTGGCACAAGTGTGCTGGCAGAAACGGCAAGGGCATCTGGGACGTAGTTCTATCACCAGGGAATGAGTTCAATGCCAAAGGCATCAAAATCGTTGATAAGGCTCCAAGCCTGGTTGTGGTAAGTAGCTAGCCTTTTATTGTGACATGTATATTGACTCTGGACTTGTTTAACAACCAACTCTGAATCACCCAAAGCTCAGAGGCGGGTGATACCTTTCCTTAACGCAAATAAGAGTCCGAGGACCAAATCCTTGTACTTTGTAACATTGTTTGTACAATTAAACTACAGTCTATAGGATGTGAGGAAGGACTTCCCTCATGGGTTGATTAGTTCTACCCCAGCCCCATAGCCTTGTTTGGATCGGGACCCATCAAACTTAAGGGTCCATAAGTCATTGTTCGTAATCTAGAGCTGGGGCAGGGTAGTTTTTAGATTCTTGCTGGGAGACCTAGGGAGTATCTCCCAGATTCCCAGCATGAAAGTAGATTTTACCCCCGGAGGTGTTTGGGTTTGGGATTCCCTGGGAGATGGCACCAAAGGCGTGCATCCCATAGGAGTACTGGGTCCCGGGGAATCTGTCGCGTGTTGTTTATTCTGGAGGATATCAAGGTGCCGGTCAGCGATCAAGAGACATGGCCCACACTCGAGCTCTGAATGTTTTTGGTAGTGTACTCAGCACCAAGTGCCAGAAAGGAGCATGGAAAGGGTGGATGTGGCACCTTGAGATTTGACTTTAACCCTCATCTTTTCTTCTAGGTCTTGGGCTCTCTGTAGTACGGCGGGATCTTCTCTGGGGATGAAATCAAATATTAAAATTTCAAAAGGTTTGTACACCCCGAGGGAAGTCTCAGAGAAATAGACCTCATTGACCCTCCCAACTTCGGTAAGGGCCTGTTTCATCTGGGGTTCACTTTCAACCCAGATCTTATTGGACTCTCCTTCCCACGAAATCCATAGGTGGGTGAAGTCGGTCGAAAAGTATCCATTCAAGGACTTAGACCAATTCTGACTTAATAACATCCTGTAAGTCTCTGGGATGTCCACCACTTGGATGTCAATGATACTGGCTATCCTGGGGTCCTGGATAAGATGTATTCAGATGTTCTTCAATTCTCCCACCATTTTCACAGCAGTCTTATCCAGTTGGATTACTGTGCCATTAGACGGGGTGGGGTGGAATCCGAGCTTCTAACAAATGGACAAGGGCATGATATTACCCAAAGCTCCAGAGTCCACTAGGAAATTATGTATATTCTTTCCGTGTACATTCAGGCCTAGTAAGAAGGGAGGATCCTCATTATTTCCTCAGAAGACAGTCGTGTTGGCATCTTCAAATGAGACAGTCTTGGGTGGGCGGCTAATGACTTTCGGGTTCCCTAAGAGCTTCAGAAGAGACTTCTTCTGCTCGGGAAAATTCAACAAAACCTCCATCAAAGTCATGGAGGTAGTGGTCTATTCTAACACTTTCGTAATGTCAAATCTTCCTCCTGGGAACTGGTGATTTTCCTCCATGAGATCTTTTTCTTGCTTAGAGCTAAGACCTTTTGGAGGAGTGGATCGGTCAATTGTGTTGTTCCAGGGAGGAGGAGTATCTTTGATAGGGGGCACAGGCATGTAAATTGGTCCTTTACCAACCTAACTCTGAGTATTGTATGGAGTTCACGGGTTAGTAAATGCGTTGGCCTTGAAGGGTGGAATGGATTCATCAAAGAATCCCTGCAATTCAAATTCTTCTTCATCTTCTCCGGAAGTCCCGAAGAAGATGGTGTCACAGGTGAAGGCACCGTGGGTTGTTTCTTAGACAGGAGGCTCTGGAGGAGTAGTGTCATGCTGCTTGTCCAGCTGGGAGATCATGATGACCTTCTCTAAAGTGGCACAATTCACCTCATTGTGAGAACTAGTGTTGTGCAATCTACACTAGTTAGTCATGGGCTAGAAGTCTGTGACAGGCGTAAAATGTGATGGTCCAGCACCATTTTGGTTGGCATTTTGGTTCGGAGGCGGGCCTCCAGTGTTCACATTATTATTCTATTGCTGATGATTAGGCCTAGGCCCGTTGTTGAAATTTCTCCCTCCGACATTATTGTTTCATTGGCCGGAGAAAATGTTTCCCCTCTAGGAATTCGAATTCTAGGGCGCGTAGGACCCCGCCTTCAGTTGGCCCATGTCCATAGTCAGGGTGGACAACATTCACCGGAGAGATTCAACCTCGACGGTCAACTGAGTGTTTGTGTCACAATGTGATGGCTGTTGTTGATGTTGGCCTCCTGGGAAGGCAACAGTATTAGTCAGAGTCGAGGGTGGAAATCCTCTAGTCACGGACAACTGGAAGAAGGGCACTCCAGATGTTTGTGTCTGAGTCTATTGTGCTTGCTGGGGCTGATTCCAAGGGAAGATTTCCAGACCCGGCGTCATCTGGGTCTGGGCTGGGTAAACATACCGTGCCTACTGGTCTATCAAGGGTGGCAGAAGGGGCATTGCCATCAAGGGGGCACCTATTTCCAGATTGGGGTTGTATCCCCCGGCATATGCAGTTCCGCTGGGGATCATGTTGAGAGGCATGTTTTTCCCAATCCCGCCCAGGGATTTGTTGAGACCACAGGATAGCTCTAGGGCTAGGTTATAAACTTTTACCAAAGTGTCCCAATCACCTGCAGTGGTTTTTCTCCAAAGGAGAGTGGCAACAAAAGGGTCCATCGTGTTGAGGTAGGTCTATATGGTTACCTCTGGCGATGGAATAAAAGGGCCCGTGCACCATTTCAGGGTGCGCTAGAACCTATGGTTGAATGCTGCAAGAGGTTCATTGGGTTCCTTTTTGATGGAGATGAACTAGCTGTGGGACTAGGCTGGGTCCACATGCATGCGAAAGGTAGCCAGGAAGGTGTCCTCCATATCCTACCAAGTGTTTATGGAGTTGGTAGGCAAGTTAAGGTACCAGTTCAACTCACTTTGTCCTAGGGACAAGGGGAACATACGTGTCATAACATCTTCATGTTGGATCCGGTGTCGGTTCATGGCATCTTTGTATGCCTGTAAGTGTTCTTCTGCGGTCTGTGAGCCTAGGTGCTCGTATCGTGGGCAAATCTTCTCCGGGTGAGAGGGTAATTCATTGGTTGCACCTGAAAAAGTGCCCATTGGGGACCCGGTGTTTCTGAAGTACGCAGCCATTGGGGGAACTATATGTTGGGTAGTGTGGGCACTGGTTCCTGGGATTGCCTGAGAAGATTGGGTATTCTGAGGTATGCTAGATCCCCAGACAATAGTGGCTGGTATGATTTTTGAGGTCCGTTTCTTTCGAGCAGGGGGCTCGAGTTCGACAAGCTTTTCAGGATTCAGGGCAGACCTAAGGACTCTTTCAAACCTAGCTGGGGAGAAAGATCCAATCCCGCTGAAGGCTTGTCTCTTAAAACTATGACTCGGGGAACCCTTAGGAGGTGTAAAATCAGAATCTTGGGAGGGGGATGAGTTCATGCCTCCTTCTAGCGCCAGTTTCTATTGATGGGGTTTTGCTGACCGGGTCTGCCAACAGTCATAAGTTGTCACTGGGTTCCGGGGAAACTGGCCAACTCTTCTTGCAAAGGTTGTCCAGGGAAATGAATCCTCTGGGCCTTCAAGCACCTAGGTGTCAGGTCACAACGGTGCGGGGGCTCGGTTGGGAGAGGTGACTATTTTCGAGGGGGATATCTGGTTTCTTCAACTCATTCTCTCTGGAGATTCAATAGAGTAAGGTTCTTCCTAGCATTCTATACTTAGAAAATAAAGTGAAAAAGATCCTGCAGGGTTAGAAAATATTCATCTAACTACAGTCATGTTGAAATATCCAGAACATCAATAATACTCTGATAGACTACACTAAATACCGAAGGAACACATAACCATCAGCTAGCATTTTATCAGTAGTGGGAGTAAAGAGTTCGTTAATCTACTTTAACATACCAGAGTAAAAGACATAAAGAATATCAAAATATGAAATACCATTAACTCAGAAGCAGGAATGTCAACAACATCATTGCCAAGAATTCTTCCTTCTTTATTAATGTTCCTTCCAGCAAGCAGTGGTGCATGATACAATGGTGGCTCCAGGGGAGCATCTAACTATTGAGAACAGAACAAGTGAAGCATTGAGCTCTACAACTAAAATGAGAAATTACTTTGCTATTTCTATGGACCACAAAATCATCAATTTTGCCGACCCTTGGAAATGGGCCAATCTATCTATTTACACAACTCTCTTCTAACCCTAACCCTATTTACATCATGTCCCAATAAAATACAATATCTAGGGGCTGGTACTACCTGTGCCACCCTACAAAAGACCTGGAGATAGAATAGGCCTGCCATGTCAGAAGAATAAGACAAGAATATACATCAAAAGAATCAGTCTCGAAAAGAGAGCCGGAAAGGAGAAAGAAGGAAGTAGGTCCCTCGGGGACCGAGGCTAGATGCCTTATAAATGGGAAATGCGGTGCCCTATCTCCAATGTGCCAGATGTACCTCTAAGTGGCGCCTCGAGAAGACCACCCTATCAGAAAACCAACTGCTGAGCTAACGCCCCTTGATGTGGCCAACTACCTTCTGACAGCCTTTATTAACTACTTTTGAAAGTGATTGGTCGACCTTGGGGACTGGGACACAAATCACTTTAAAGAATACAAAATTTTAGATCTGGGACTCCAAGATCTGAGAAATTTCATCCCAAAAAGAATAAAGAATACCCAATGTGATTTTTTCCCGGCCTCCGGAGAAAGCTCAAGGTTTCTTATTATCGTTGAAGGCCTGGAGGAGGAAAGAAATGCCATCCTCATCTATTTCTTTTAAGCTGGCTCTTCTGTGCTTGGCCACTTCAACTTGTTCCCCGAGGTTTGAAACATTTTCCTTCAATTCATCTGCCATTCTTGCCGTGTCATGACAACTAAGTATCATGCGGGTTAATCTTTCCATCTGGGCCCCATCTATCCCCTCCGGGGATTGATACCGGGACTTCATTATTTCATCAAAACTCCCCAAAACTGAATCTTTGAGGGTAAATGTATCCATGCTAAGGGGATCAGCCCTGGAAGCCTTTATTACAAAAGAATTGTATAAATTAGAAGAATATTTTAAAGTATTTTCCTTCTCTTGCAAGGACTCTACCAGTTGCTTGGTTACCTCCAATGTGAGGTCAAGTTTGAAGTGTTGAATTCTCAAAAAATCAAATGACTCTTCACCCAGAATTTTGGACTCAGAAATCATGTCTTCTCCCAAGGAAAGGAGCTCTTCGAGCTCCACCTTCCATGCTTGGTAATTTTTGGTGTCACTCTCCCACTGCTCAATAAGCACTTCCGCCAGATGAATAACTTGCTAGGCCGTGTATAGATCTGGGAGAGTGGATGCCAGGAAATGCTGGGTGTTTCCTATCTGCAGGGCGACCCATTCATCCACTGCTTGGGCTTTCTTTTTCATTACTCGCAGGGAATCTATGTCACTCTGCAGTAGTTTTTCTGATGTGGAGGTCTTTGGAGGAGCAGTATTGATGGGTCGGGCTAGCTCAGTAAGCAATCCCATAAGGTTTTCATTCTTTTCTTTCTCAGCCTTGAGCCTCTGGGCCTCTTTCTCATATCGGGCTTCCACTTCCCTTGCTGCCTCCTTTAGCAAGTCTACCTCACCTTGCTTTCCCCTTTTGCCCAGGGACACCTCTACAATATTATAATCTACGGGATCTACAGTTGCTTCATCGGCGTCTGGGGGAGGTGTTGCCACAACGACAACTATCTCTCCACCCGACCCAGTTTGAAGAGTGTGAACTGTCTGGGCCTTCTTTGCTTTTGTCGGGGCTTGAACTTAGGCCATCATTTCAGCCAGGGAGAGAGGATGAACTGGAGCAGACTGAGCCTTTCTCTTCTTAATTTCTACCAGCCACTGAGGTGGGAGAGGTGGCCTTCCTGCTATAATTTGTTCTTCTGATTCCTTCCCATTATCTGGTGGCCATTGCTCTTCAGCGGCATGGACCTCATCCATTCTTCTCCCCGCCCCATCCTTTTCTACAGCAATATTTTCTTCGATCTCCATCTCCTCAACCTTGTCCTGTATGTCTATTGCTGGGTCTAGACCTTGGTAGGATTCTTCAAGGATTTCTTCTTCAAACTTCTCTTCTTCCTCTTGTCTTCTTTATTCTTCTTCTGCCAGGGCCCCTTCCTCTGTTGGTAGTAGGGGAGGTGTTGGGCCAAGATTTAGAGTTTGGGCCACTGTGATCACCTACCCGAAGGTGGCTCATGGGAGTAGCGCTTAGAACGTGGCAGATGGGGTTACGGTTATTCCTGAAGGTGCGGTTCCCCCACCAGATGCCATTTGTTCACTTGGTTTTTGTTGGTCCACTCCCAGACCTTGCATTGCTTGACCCCGGAGATAATTTCTGGTTCTGGCTCCTTTTCTTCTGCGTGCTACACTGTTCTAGTGCAGGCTCTTGTTCCACATCTTCTTGCTCTGCAGCCTCTTGTCATTCCCCTGGGACTTCTATCTTTGCTTGTGCATCGTCCCCCTACAAGTTACCAAACTCATCGGCCGAAAATACATCAAATTCTTCTTCCAGAGGGGGACTGACCAGGACCTTTATGGGCTCTATTTCTTTCTCTGGTTCCAGGGAACTAGAAGAAAGGATCTCTACTTCTCGGGGGAGGGATGCCTCCGGCGCTGGTTCTACCTTAGGATTTTTGCTGAGCTTTTTCTTCCTCTGGGTAACCAGAGAAGGTCCAGTGTCTCTTATTACTGCTGCTTCTAGCGGATCCACCCCCATCACCTTGACCATTAAGGCTTCCAATGACGAAGATGAAGGAGGACAAAGTGGCCCGGTCATGAGCGGTGGGGTGGCCAGCTTCGTTATCAATTGCTCCCTCATTTAGTGGGAGGCCGCCACTGACTATTTTATTTGTTCTGCAATGGGGACTTCTTGCGTAGAAGGGGTGGTAACTATTCTTTTTCCCTTATCTGCCCCCTGCAAAGAAGTCCCGACCCCCGGGGTCAATCTTGGTACCGGTGGTGGAGTTAATTTTGGCGTCGGCTGGGCTTCTCGATGGGTACTCCCAGGGAACACCTTCTTGAAATAGGCATGGCTTCACTCTACTACCTCCCAAGTGAAGTCTTCAATTGTGGGCTCCTCTAGGGTGGCCCAGTTTACTGGTGGGAGGGCCTTCTTGTCGATCCCCTTTTCCTTGTACTGGGGATTGATGGTGGGGGCGGCGTCTGAGAAGTCTGTCAAAAACTTCTGGAGCTTCAATTTATGAATCATGTCGGCCGTCATTCTGATATAGTGCTGGCTCTGCACATCCACATCATCCTGGAAGTCTACCTAGAAGTCCTCCATGTGAATTCGATGGGGCTCTGAAGCCCAGGGCATTACCATTGCAATTTTGCCATGCGGATCAAAAATTTTCTGCGCTAGATAAAATTCTTGTAAGTTATAACTTTTCAACTGATTATTTGCCTCTTTTGCGTCGGCCAGACTGCATGTGTAGTTCCCACATGTGATTGGGAATAGGATATTTGGGATCTTCTTGAGGGCAAAGAAGGCATGCACATCCATAATCTGTCTGCAATATTTCAGCAGCACGATCTTGTCCCCACAATGTCTAGGTAACAAGTAGGGTTTTTCGGAGAAGCCAGCGACCCTAATGTATGTATGCTACTAGAACTGAATATAATAGTGTCTATAACTATGGACCAACTTCATCACCTCAGTAGACAGGCGGTATCCGGCATCCCAGGTGGGTGTAAGCAGATGGTAGTAAACGAACGTGTCATTTACTCAGCAGAAACTGGGGAAGTTGGCCTCCCATTAAATATGTGGGAAATGGTCCCACGATGCTTTTTGTCCCATGCCAACCCCAAGTACATTGTCAGTAAGTAGGTCATTGGAATGGGGCCTCTGCTACGCTAGGGCCCAGAAAACATAAGAAGACATATAGAACTTCTTCTTCCGGTTCAACTGCTGGAACTGGGAGTCGACGTGGTTGGAGATTATTGTCGCCCAGTCGAAGAATTCTCCCTTGGTGGAGATGTTGAGGAGGAAATAGTACATCCATTTGGAAAACTCCTAGGTGGAGGGTTTCCCAAAGACCCAGGCTAATGCTGTCATTCCCATTTGGATGCTCTCCTTGAATTCAGAGCGGGGAATCTCTATCTTCATTCTCTTTGGGTCCCTCTTTGGGGCCTTAAGCTAGTGGGTATTCATATATACCCAGGCAACATCCTCCAGCTATGTAAACTGGGTCAAGGCATCGGTTCGTGTAACCACCATAGCCCTATCGAATTGTGGGATACCCAGGCCTGCCTGGAATGTAACTGGGTCGAGGGACACCAGTGGAGTGGGGTATCCTGTGGGTTCTCCAGCTACGAGCATGACAGCTCAGATGGAAGAGTTGTAGTTGGCAGCCAGTGTTAAGATAAGCTCTAGAGATTGCACAGAGCATGGGAAGCAAGCTTCCTGGAGGATTCTAGAGCCCTCAACGTTGATTGCTAGCTGGTCTCCAGCTTGTTGCTGGATATGCATTACCTTTACCAAGGCCTGCATTTCTGCCCAAGTTCTGACATTGGTGTCGGTCATCAGTTTTACCTTGGACTCAATCTTTGAGCCCACAATAACATTATCTTGTACTAACTTCATGGTGAGGGGAAGCTTTTCTAGGGCCTTCTCCATTTTTGACTTTGTTGCTGCCCTGGTCTCTGTTGTGGTTGGTAGCTCCGGACTTCCGGGCGGAGATGACGCAGATGCCTCAGACATGTTTGGAAGATGAACTCTGGGAACCTGTGAGACAAAGCGACCGTCAGAATATATTCATCAAAATAATTATTCTGGGGTCCGGAGATCCTACCACCATGATGTTTGCTTTCCTGAAAAGTTAGTTTCATGAAAAGATAGCCAAAAAGCAAAACATATCATAAATCTAAGGTCTTATTAAACATACAGGTCTGGGGAATTTTATCACACTTGGCAAGGACACAGGATGGAATATGGTAGGAGACCCGAAACCTAGAGAAATGACCGTTGGCGAGAATGTGTAAAAAGCCAAGTCATCGAGCCCACATGGACGCCACATACAGAGGTATTAAATGGAAGTGATGGCAATGACGGCAAAACCAACTATCTGAACATGCGAAAATTGAAAGCCACTTGGCTAGGATTCATCATGCGCATGGGAAATAAATGAGGCTCTGACAGACTTCATGGAGGAGAGAGAAAACCACCTGTTTGAAACTGGCCGAGAGCTGAGTTTCAAACAGGTGGTTTTCTACCCCGAAGCGAGTTCAGAGGCAGAAAACTAGAAATAGAGGCGACTTGACCATCTTGTCAAGGCACCTGGAAGGATATACATGGAGCTGAGGGATATATACATAGCAATGAGGAGATATACAGAGACTATATTACAACTATATACACATATACACAAGTATAAACATATATACATAGGTACAACACAGAGCGACATTCGCGGGAAAACCAAATAAGGCAGAACAAACTATCTACAACTATCTACAGCTATCTACCTCTGCGTAGAGGGCGGACAACCCTCTGGCAGAGAGCCGATCCTCCAACGGGCGGCAAAACTAGAAAAAATAGAAAAATAGACAAAGCAGAGAAACAAAAAAAACAAAACCAAGAATGAAACGGAGGAAAACCAGAGAAGCGAGGGAGGAACACAAACCTAAGAATGCAGAAGGTGGAGGAAAGAGAAAGATTACTACGGGAGCTCTGCAATAGCTCGAGTTGTCAGACGGCCAGAGTCACTACCATGAAGCACTTGCAATTGTCTGAGAACGGCTGGAAATGTTAAGCGCTGATTACTATGACCTCTCTACAAATGCTCTGCTAATCACTTTGAAATTGCTCTCTAATTCGTTCTAAGTGCTTGAAGGTTTTAATCGTGGTAAATGTGAAAGTGACAGATAATCTCTATTTATACCCGCGGTAAAAGGCAATCATCCTCCTTCCGGCAATCTCAGGTCAGGCAAAACCTCCAAACTCTGGGCTCGGGGATTCCTCATGATAATATCCTTAAGAACATCGTGGCAGAGAATCCCAGAGTCCGGAATCTGATTTCCAACAAAAGGCAACCTCCGGGACCGGAGTCCCAGAGATGAAAACCGAACGAACGAAACACCGCACTGGGGAAGAAAACCCCAGAGAAAGAAAACAAAAAAGGGAAAGAAAGACAAGGCAAAGCTGCAAGCAGAAAAAAACAAAAAAAAGGGGGACCCAACATTTTGCACACAAAATGTAGGGACGGGGATGCAGGGCATAACAGAACCCATCCAAGAAGGAAAAATACTTCTTACCTGCTAGGTTATCAAGGACTTGGTCTATGAATGGTAGTGGAAAATGGTCCTTTTTAGTGGCTATATTGAGCTCCCGATAATCCACACAAATGCGCCATTTATCTCCTTTTTTGAGCACTATGACAAGAGGTGACACCCATTGGCTGTCAAAAATTGGGTAGATAAACTTGACATTATGTAGCTTTTGGAGCTCAGTTTTGACTATATCCCTTAGGATAGGATTGACTCTTCATTGGGGCTGCCTGATAGGTTTATAATCTGGACTTATATAGATCTGATGGGTACAAAGTTTTTGATCTATTCCTTTCATGTCGGTGTAATCCCAGGCAAAAAACTAGTGGTTTTCCTGTAGCAGCTGAAGGATATCTTTTTGACGTGGTAACGATAGGTTAGATCTGATATTCAATTCTTTGCCAAGGCTAATTTCCATTTTGATGACCCTATCCATCATGGCCAAGTCAACAATTGGAGGTGAAGCCAGTTCATGGGGTAGTAAGAGATGAAGACAGTTGGAGGATAGTGAATATGGAGATGCATTTGGAGTGGTCAAAATAGTCTCTAAGACACAATCTGATTATGGACACAACTGGGAATCTATGCCATAGTTATTAGTGAGGATAGATGAAATTATCTCATCTTCTTCCCTAGAGGCTACAAACAACTCTCTTCCTATTACCACAAGTTGCTGGAGTGAGTTGGTTTCTAGATCAAGTTCATCTAATTCTGGCCACATGGCATCCTCATCCTGCAACATGGATTGAGTAGGGGAGTAGAGTGTCAAGTTTTTGGTATTGATGCCATTAGAGATGGTCATCTTCCCTGACTGGCAAGCTATGAAGGCATCAACAGTGGCCAACTATGGTTGTCCTAAAATCAGAGGGTACCCACTCATATCAAATTTAGGGGAGAGAATCACAAAGTTGATGAGATACTCCCAAGAATGTAGGGTGACTATAACATCTTCAATTACCCCATTAGGTTTAATAGTAGAACTATCAGCCAGTTGCAAAATGGTTGGTGTGTCTTGGAGACTAGCAATGTTCAGATTGGACAAGACTTCTTTGGTTATAACATTTATAGACACACCTAAATCCACTAAGGAATTTGGAACTTGTATACCTTGGATGGTAACTATAACCATAGGACTTCTTGGATCAGCGTACTTGGGTACAGACAACTTGTCTAACATAAGATCAGATAGCTGGCCGACGACATGAATGGTCTTGGGATCCTTTTTCTTCCTTCTAGGTTGTTTAATGCAAGCCTCCCGGATAGCTCTAGTATAAGTAGGGACTTCCTTGATAGCATCTAGGAAAGGAATCTTTATTTTTATATGCTTTAATTGGTCAAGTAAGTTTGCTACATCATGGTTTACTATGGGTTCAAATTGTTTAGCTAATCTCTGAGGAAATGGAGGCTCTTTGGCTACAAGAGCTAACACATCTTTGTGGTCAACAAGAGGCTCCTCCACTTTGGTTATGAAAAGGGGTTGCGGTGGAGGAAGATTAGTTCCTAACCTAAGATGAATGTCATTCAAGGCATAGCTCTGCTACTGAGCGGGAAGTTTGTTATTGGGATTAGGATTAGGTTGTGCAGGCAGCTGTGGTGGCTTAGGAGGATTATTAGCAGTTGTAGGAGGAGGCATTATAGCTTGTTATTGTGGAGGGGGCATTATGGCTTGCTGATTGGGCTGATTAGTCCATTGATTAGGTTGTTGCCACCCTTGCTAGGGCTGTTTCCATCTTTGTTTTGGCTATTGCCAGCTCTGCTGGGGCTATTTCTAGCCTTGTTGGGGTTGTTGCCAACCCTGCTGGGGTTGTTGCCAACCTTGTTGGGGATGGTACCACCCCTATTGAGGTTGCGGCCAATTATTATATCCTCCAAAATTATGGGGACCTAAATTTTGGAAACTCTGCCATGGATTATTATTGCTAGGAATTTGAAGAGGATCTTGGGGCATACCTAGTCGTGGGGCCCATGACCTACGCTAAGTGACATATAGTACCTCTCTATTCTCATTTTTAGCTTTGAACTCCGTAGGCATCGGCTGGGAATCTACATTTGCAATGGTCTTGCATTTGCAGCTCCACTTCTTCTCCCTGAAATGTGGGTAGTATTCAACGAGCATAGCATCAACATCCTCCTTCTTCTTTCTAGCTTGCATGGTATCCAACTGAGTAGCGACATCATTAATGATGTCCTTCTTGAAGTCTGATAGAAGATTAGAAAGTTCTATCTTGGATACCCCAGAGCCAACAGACTTGTGTGGTAGGTCATGGATTCCTCTACCCTTCTTGACAATGGCCTAGGAGTAGTTCAGGCAGATATTTTTGATATCATCCCAATTTTTTTTGTGTAACGTCACCTCCAGCCATCAGGTCTAGAGCCTCAATGCTCCCTTAATTGACACCTTTAATGAAAAGGTGTTTCTAAGAGTCCTCATTTAGTTGATGTTGAGTGTTACACTGTAGGTTGTACATGAACCTGGAGACATAATCTTCTAAGGTCTCATCCTCTTTCTAGGCCATCCTGAAGATATCATCACCTTTCAAATCTTGCCCTCGACAATATTCTTTGTATTTGGAAAGGAACATGTTGCTCATGGTAGTCCAATCTTCTACAATGTTAGCACCAAGGCCCATAAACCATCTTAGCGTAGCTTCCTTCAGAGTGGATGGAAACAACTTGAGCTTATGTGCATCATTTTTATAGTCGTATCTCCTACAAAGGATGTCGAACTCAAAAAAAAAAGTCTCACGGCCTTCGATGATGAGGCCATAGAACTTGGGCAAAGTTGCAAAGGGTATGTTCTTCAAATTTTGATTTCCCTGCTAAGGAATAATTGGGAAGGGAAAGGTTGGTTGAGCCATCCTTGGAGGAGGCCCTAGCAGTGATAAGAGATCTTTTGGTTTAGCAAATAGTTCATCTAATTGCAAGGATTTGTCAGATGATAGTAAATGATCAAATGCATCAACAAATACGTTCTCAAATTGTTCTTCAACTTCTATGGCTGCCACTTGGGGTTCCTCAAGCTCAGGGTGGAATAGATTAAATGGCTCAGCTTGATGATCTTGAGGAAGGAAATTCCCAAGATGATCTCTTCTTCTATGCATTAAAAGAAATGCTAAACTAGGCCTAAAATGACTCTAGGCTAGATTAGATTGACATCATCCCTGGTAGTGGCACCAAAAATGACTGCTCTTTATAATACCTCTGTAGTTAAGGATTATGCATCCTTTCCACTAGAAACAATACATTGAACTCATTAAATTATTGACCAGGGAGCATAAACTTGAAATGGTGACTGCAAAGTATATGCTCTAATCCATTCTAAAAGTCATCATTATAGTAAATGGAAAATACTTGAAATGGGACTAAAATAGGAACTGAAATATCAATAGCGTAATCTAAAGATAAAGGAACCTACTTGGAATAGGAATTTTTACTCTATGCTGAAGGAATAATAAACTAGCTAACTGCCTTTGCTGTAGGAACAACCATTAGTGCTGTTACTAATGGTTGCAGGAGCAACATAGCCCTACTTGCTTCAAATAAATTGCAACCTACTTAACTAAAAATTAGATTCACCTCCCGTGTGGGCCCCCACAAAAGTGTGAATGAACAAGATCTCAGATACTAGAAATTGAAGCTCTCATTACTCATTCATAAAACATGGATTACAAAAGATGCAAAAAAAAAGATTGTATTTTCTCTTCGCTGAATTACAACAGTATCTCTATTTCTATCGACGTGTTGCTCGAAGTTCAGCAGTCATCTTATTTAAAGGGAAACTACAACTTACAACTAAAATATAGGATTGCTCCATTAGATGAGGATTGTAATCAATACAAAATATCTCATAATAGAATATGGCAGTTATTCAATAAATTGTCTCAGAATGTAGCACACGATGGTTCTAGATCCACGCATGGCATAAAATAGGAAACTGTATTGACCCAGCCTTCCAGCGAAGATCTTTTAATGAAACTTATCTTGGTTCATGTGCTCTTGACTGGTTTAGCCCAAGGCCTATGGTGAAAGAACTTGACCTTGACTTCTTCAGTGACACTCTGCTGGATTCTAGAACTGCTCCACTGATTCCTACAAAAAGGATTACTGCACACATACCATCTTTGACACATATATATATTTTTTTTCATCACTAAAATTTAGAAGAAAGTATTTCAAATTAATTAATGCTTTTGTAGGACATAAGATATAAGAAGGACACTACCCTCAAACATAGCATAGAAAAGGGAACCATTCATTTAGTTATATTACTTCTTCATTTTATATAAGATCATAAGTTCCAAGTGTCATACTTTATCACCTTTTCACCATCTAACTTCCTACTTATGTCCATTTCTTACATAAAATATATATAAAAAACATAAGTTCAAGTATCAATTGTAAGTAAACTTTATTACAAAGATAGAAAAAAGTGTTATCAAAAGATGGCCATTAGATTGGCTCATTAGACCACACGTATTGAGACAGATTGTGAGAAACTAACAAGACATGCAAGGTAAACATCTAAAAAGGTGTTTTGATACAACAACAGGGATACCAGAAAATACAATAGGAATAGACTAAAGAGCCAAAAGGGTATCCAATTCAACTGAGTTTTCTTGGGAAACTATTCTATAAGTGCCTAGTGTCCTAGATGCAAGCCCCTAGATGCGAGTCAGGAAATATAGGATGCGAGCTTCTAATGGACTAAATGTAAATTTTTACCCTAGATACAATGGTGTGCCTACCAGATGCAAGCCAAGATACCAGATACAAGCTAGGATACCAAATACAAGCCATGAAATCTAGGATGCAAGTTTTTGATGTCTCTGTCAGATTTTGCCAGTTTTGAAAATTTTGTCTAGAAAGTGCGTGAAGTTTGTTTGATTGCAGATTGCGCTCTGAGACCTGTTAGTGGGTGAAAAACATGTGTAGACAAAGGATTGAATTTTATTTCTTTCTTTGAAGCATTTTATCTTGTTAGTTATCTTTCAGATACATCAAATAGATTTGCATTGTTAGGGGAAAAAACACATCCTTATGCCCTATTTTCTAGGTAAAGGATGAAAAACCTTGCTCGTTGACTTAGGTACACATTCAAATGCTAATTAGAATACAACCATCAACAAACACACAATGGATCCAGTCATGATGTTGTATTATCCAACTCCAAATGCAAGTGAGGGCATGATATGACAAGTGTCTTGGGGCAATTACTTTTTTCCTTGCCCAAGGATTATCACCCTTTCGGGGATGAATCAAGTAGTTTGTCTACAAAGTTCATTATTTATGATGGGGAAATCCATTCAAAATTATCTCTCATAGAATTGCACAAGGAAAAATTGAGGTGTATATCCCTATGAGTACTCAAATATGTGTATTCTCACAAGCAAGATTCAAGCGGCTCCGCTCTACACATACCCAAGCATGTTCAAGGAATGATGTCAAAATTCTGAGAACAAAACTGACTCTGTCTCCTGAGGCTTTGGCCTATGAGGAAGAAATTATTTATAGTGAGTTGGAAGGATTGGTGTAAAACCTGTCCTCACTTGGGTCATTCCTGGGAGATTTTTTCCTCAACCGGCAAGCCCTCTACTGTTAAATAAGAATACAAAGGATTGGCGAGCGTAGGATGTCTAGATTTTTTATTCTTCAAAAGAAGAAGAGCATACTCTCCTAATCCATGTTGTTTTCTCCCAAAACACACAAATCAATGTTTGTTCCCTCAAGCTATGTTTGAGCTTGATTTAGATATTCCTAAGTTAATGAAAATAGGATGCGTGAAGGAAAATTTGTTTTGTTCAATTATCTGCAATGTTAAGTGATTTGCTTGTTCAATTTCAGATCCCAAAAATGAATTAAAAGATGTAATTTGTTCAATTATCCCACAAGATTTAGTGACTTGCTTGTCCAATAACTAATTTTCCAAATGAATTAAAGTGTGAGTTTGTTGGTCCATTTATCCCCGAATTCCTTTACGAGTATTAAACCAACCTCTGATTTTTTAATTTTGCTTAACGAAAAAGAGCATAATAATTTGGTCTATTTAACAAATATTGAGAAAATGTTTTTAAGATTTGAAAAAGATTTGTAAATGGTTAGTACTAAAATCAGTTTAAAACACCTCCGAACACACACGTTAGCCAAGTCTTCTTACTTCCTTATCAACAACCTGCAAGCACTCGTTAGGCTATCAAAAGATCAAATCAACAACTGGTTAAAGTGTTAGGGGTTAGGCAATGAAGTTCACAAAAATTTTAACCAGATGCGATCCTTGAAATATGGGATATGATACAACAACCAAATATGAGCCTCTGCCACCAGATGCAACAAAATGTTCACTAGATGTGAGCCTATACTAAAAATGAACCAGGAAATCCCAGATGTGAGCCTCAATTTCTACGGTGCGAGGGCGTATCCTGGATGTGAGATTCTTCTACCAAAAATGACTCTAGACCTAAAATCTGGCAGGATAAAACAGTGAAAATAGAGTCAAAATGAGGCAAAATCCAAAATCGTGCTCTACGATGGGTGCCAAAAATGGTGTGTGTGAAATAGTGTACCTGTTACTTGTGACACAACACTTTAATAAATCATTATGTTAGTGAGAATAGGGTTAGTAAAGCATAGAACTCCACTAAAATTGATCTATTACTTTCTAACTAGGAGGAGTGTGAAAAATAACATAATAGCCCTCAGATTATGTATTTTCTAGTGACGTATACAACCTACAATGAAATATTGTATTAAAACTAAGAAAGATATCTAAATAATGTAGATGGCTAAAATCATCCTTATATTAATTTAATTAATATTTCCATAACATTATAGTTAATTTTAATTAATTATATTGGTTATATTCTTCTATCTATTTAATTAAATTTATTTAATTAAATGTGATTCACTTTCCTTAGTATT
>MU225079.1:2542919-2562377 GCA_018584345.1 Thuja plicata
CCACATGAGCTCCACCTAATCCAAACCCTCTCTCTTCTCTGAAAAATCTATAAATAGAGGTCATTGTCAAGAGCAAATCATCTCTTTTTTTATGAATTATTATCATGTTAAAATAGCTCTAGAATTGCATTAGTTCATGTTTTTAAATATTAGCTCTTAGTTCATTTTATGCTTAATTCATAGTTGAACCTATAAATCATATGTTAGGATAATGGAAAATGAATCTAGTTTTATCATCTCATGCATATCATTCAAGCTTAGTTGTTTACTTTGCATTTCAATCATATGATGAATAGCTTGAGACAAGTTCTTCATACTTGTTCTTGAGTTCTTCATCCATCCATTAGTTTTCATTCTAGTTTCATCCACCAATCAATGAAGTGGGATTAAGTATATTGTGTTGAGAGAGCACACCCACAAACCTTCTCTAAGAGAAAATCAACAAGGCATTGGGTGCCCTTGTTTAGCTCATCGAAGGTTATGATGGAATCCTTTATTTTAGAGTATGTTTAGACATGTTAGTGTGTTTATTTGATTTATATCTCTAATGTTTGCATGTCTGAGTGTCCTCCCAATAGGTAGGTTTCTAACATATACAAAAAACATGCATTCTAGTTCTAGAAATCAAGATTATAACAATTCATAAACATGAAAACTAAATGTAACATGAATCTATGTAAATCTTAACAGCATAACAATACATTTTCAATCTAAAATTCAGGCTTATTTGAGCTCAAAAACTCCTTTTATTTATAGAAGAAATGAGGATAGAGAGGGGGGACAAGGGTCATTAATGGAGTTGTAAAACCCATTAATGAGGTGTAAGAGGCTTTAAATGCCAAAGGCATTAAAGAATCATGGTGGAAGGCATATGCATTAAATGTGAGCATTTAAGAGGCATGGTGAGGGTGCAAGAGACAAGCTTGAGAAGGTGGACTTAGGGAGAGTCAAGCTTGAGAAAGTTGACTTTCTCAAGTGGGTTGAGTTCCTAATCACATTTTTAGGAATGTGAAATCATTAGGAGGTGGGTTAGAATGGGATTAGGATTAGGGTTAGATTTAGCATGGGGTGAATAGGTTGGGATGGTTTGAACCCAAGGTCAAGGTGGTTGAGATAGGTTAGGCTAGGGTTTAGGAGAATATTAATGAAATGAATTATATTAAATATATTCATTCAAAAATAGGAATATTAATTATTTAATCCTTTTATTGCTTTAGATAATTAATTATGACTATAGCCAATTAATTAGATTAATTTAGGCTAGAAGATAGGCTTTTTGCAAGTGATTAGATATAAATAGGGATTTATTTAATTACTTTTAAATTAATTACCTTAGCTGTGTATTGATTTGAAATGTTTTGATTTAAATTGATTTGATTTGATTAGCTTAGGTGATTAATAAAATTTAGTGATTAGATCACTTAGAAGATTAAATTTGATTTGAATGAATTATGTCAGTCGATCGAAGAGTTGTCTAAACATAATTGGGGGTATTATCACACTTAGGGAAAATAGGGTCTATGGTCAGAGCAGACCAAATCTAAGTGGTTACAAATATAATTTCTCTTAACAACATAAAGTATCATTTAAGATCTAACTCAATCTACATCCTCCACAAGTTCCCTAACATTGTTATTTAACAACATGAACCAATCCATTAGTGAGTGTATGCGCCCCCCTGAAATGGTCGCCTAGACTATGGGCCCCCATTCTTCAATTTATCAAATTCATGAATCAATGCTTTGCAATATTTTCAATTCAAATCAATTTCCTTGATCAAATCGTAATTAATTCAATTATTTCAATATTTCCTAAGGTTTTATTATTTCATCAATAATCTTATTTAATTAAAAGAAAACATTCATTTTTATTAAATAAAATAACCTTATTTAATTAAAAGAAAATCTCTTTTAATTAAATAATCTTATCTTATTTAAATAAAATCTCTCTTTTAATTAAATGATTTTATCTTATTTAATTAAAATCTCTCTTAATTAAATAATATTATCTTATTTAATTAGAATCTCCCTTTTAATTAAATAAATAATCTTATTTAATTAAAAGAAAACCCCTCTTTTAATTAAATAAATAAAATCCCTCTTTGTGATGAAAAAGGAAATAAATTAAATAAAAAATAAATAAAAATTCTTTTTTCTCTACACTAATCCTAAGTGGTGGGCTTTTCCCACTTGCCTTTTAGGGATTTATCCCACATTTTTCTTGAGGATGCTTTCTTCTCCACACTTTCCTTTATAAGGAGCCCTCTCCTTCTCATTTTAGATATAGAGTTTTTATGTTATTTTTATGTTGTAGGCTTGGAGAGCAATTTTGGAGGAGAGTTTGAGCATTTGAGCTTGAGCCATGCAACTTCTCTTCTTCTTGTCTTCTTCTTTCATGCATCTATGGAAATCCATTTAGATTAGATTAATATTATTTTAGATGCATGTTTCCTTTCATAGATTAATCTTGCATATTTCCTTCATACATTAATTTATATATTTCCTTTCATGCATTGTTATCATAAAGATTAGTTTCCTTCTATGCATTGTTATCATATATAATAGCTTTCATTCTTATTTGCATGCATATTTGGTCATCATGGAGAATATCATTCTTTCTCTTTCTCTTTGAATCTCTCATTTCATGGTGTACTTGCATGGGCATAACTAGGTATAATCTAAGGGTATTCATCAAAAACCCTTGCACTCCATGAATAGGGAGCTATGAGTTGCCATTTGAGACCTCATTCTTGAAAAATCTTGAACATAATGCCTCATAGAAGTGTGTCACATTTCTAACACACATTTTTGGTGCCCACTGTGGGGCAGTAAGTCCCTTTGATATTCTTTTTTTTGTCTTTTTCTCTCATTTACGTCAGAATTTCCAGATCGGCGTCTGCAATTTACATAGAGGCATCTATGAAAATGTCGGTTCATCTTGAACTGTCGGTTGGCGTCTCTGCTAAACTTGCGTCTCCTCTGACAGAATTGGTGTCTCCACTTTGTGTTACTTTTTGAGATTTTTTGTAGAAACCCTACTTTTTATTTATCATTTTTTTGTGCTTTCTGCTACTTTTTGGTTATTTAGCATTCTATTATAGTAGAACTTGGTTTTAAAAGCAGTCATAATGCCAAAATTTTTACTAAAAAGAAACACTTTTTGATAAGGAGCATTAAATCTTAGGGTTTTAAAAGTCTCAACATAGCTATTCATGATCTATTTGAGAGCTAATAGAGAAAGGGAATAACTTGTTTTGTTGTATTTGCTATGTTTTTTTGGCCTTGCAGGTACAACAACATCTATGCAAATGCAACTTCACATTTTGGCATCTTAGTAAACACCGGTTCAGATTAACCATCAATCGACGTCTGTGCTAGTTTAGCTTTCTTTATGCTTTTTCTATGTGTTTCTAGTGTATTTTCCTGCATTCTGTCATTTCTCAAGAAAAAACAAAGATCAGCGTCTGCGCTCTGAACCAGCGTCTAGGCTTTGGAAGAATTTTATTTATTGAGTTCTAACAACTTCTTGAGTGTTTTTTGTGCTTATCTCGCTTGTCAAAGGCTATTTTTGTGAAACTACTAACTAGTTGTATTGCAGCAACACTTTCCAAAGATATCACTTCAAAAATTACTCACACTTCTATAGGTTGCCTTGATCGATAGCATGCTAAACATTGTGCTTGCATTTTGTTTTATTTTATTAAAATAGGAACCCACATGCAAGACTTCTAAAATGAACTTCTATTTTGGTATTTTAAGAATGGAAATAATGTTAGGAAACTATAATCTTTCCCTTTTGGGATGATCAAAAATCTAGAAGCATTGTTGTCATTTTCTTATGTGTTTGAAGTGTCTTTTAGATTGTAATCCTAAGAATTATATTTACGTATCCTCTCCCCTTACCTTTTTGGATCTTGGGTGTAAGAGATACTCATATAATTCTTTTAGTGTGGCTAAATACCAAGTGCTTTAATAGAGCCGGTGAGAGTGAATAACCCAACCGGTAACAAGCTAAAGCAAAGCCCTTCCAAACCGGTATATAAAAAATGTCATTGTGATTAATCTCACAGTGAATAGGTGGTGAATGCATTATACTGGAAGAAGATCTCACTCATTACCCTTGTGGTGCCTTAAAACCTACAAAATGTGACTTCTATAGGTTGGGAGGCCTCCATAATGGAGCTAATCTGCCATAAGTATAACCACCTGAATAGATGCTTTGACTACAAACTTTGTTTTACTAACCAAAAACCCTCTATCTATTGGTGTGGGAGGTCAGAGACCGACTAATATGTCCCATATTTTCATGGCTCTTAGTAGGGACAATGGTCACTTGGGAAGTGATTCCCTTGGGATTCAAATCTTGGTGTGCCCGAGAAGTGAGTGTACTATAAGGAGGAGCTTGTGCCTCCAAGCTTCTAAGTTTTTTGCTATGAGTAGAGGTGGCTAAACTTTAGTTGAAGTGGGAATTCAACAGATATTTCACTAGCTTACCTAGGTTGTGGAGTGACTATTCTAATTACAAAAAACAATCTTCTTGATGTGTCTTGCACGAGTGAAACATCAAAACATACACCAAAACATCAAGACAAACATTAAAATGATCAACAAATCCACATTCTTAAGTGTCAAACTGTCAACTTTCACAATTTGTTATCCTATCATTTTCAATTTTCCTTGGTTGATCTAGACTAGATTAGGTCACTTACCCCATTGTTAGAAGCTTATTTACACTTTAGATTCTTATGTTTTGACCTCTTGAACTAGTAATCTTTGATTTCACAAGTGACCTTGCTTGGAGTTGGTGAGCTAGAAACTATCCTTGTTGAGAAGATAAACCTTTAGATTCTTTGATAACACACTTGAAGAGTTTTGGTAATCTCTTGTCCATCCACTTTCATACAAATTCAAATTCAATCAATATAACTTGGGTCAATCATCCTCCTAATCCATATGTGTTAGGGTATTCACCTATTCAGTGGGAATCTCTATGGCAGTGTTGGTTTACACCCCTTGCAAAATTCTATCTTTTCACCTCTCTTTTGGACAAGTGAATGCCTTTACTATCCTAGTTTGGTACCAACATTTCTTAGATTCATCCTATCACCTAGTACTTTTTCTTTCATGCCAGTTACAACAAGATATCAAGTAGATCAAGGAAAATGACCTCAAGTAGTCTTTAACCAATTACCCTTAGTTCAAAATTGCCAAAAACCATAAGGGAAAAGAGCCCGTATTTGATCAGTCACCTAGGAACAACTCAAAAGCTTGGTTAGATTCCAAGAGTCACCTTAGTGAGTTGGGTACACCCTTAGCATCTTCTCAATCAGATATGGATATGAGTTAAACAATGACTCAATGAGAGAGGGAAGACATGGATAAACACCTTGATGACATATTTGTGAAATGTAGAGATACCATTTTGTTTGGTGGTTCCTCTCGTGACAGTCGACCAGCTTCACCACTTATCTCAACAAGATATCTAGATGCACACCAAAGGGATGAGAGAGGTAAGAGGCAAGCCTATCAAAATGAGCAATCACAACATGAAAACCAATATGAGGAACTTTATGACACTCACATAAATGCAGCGTACACCAATAATTTGTTTCGGCATTCAAGACCAAGTTCAACGCTCAATACATCTTCAAGATACATGAGTGAAAGACTTAAGAGAATTGAGCGTGAAAATAAATCCTTCCTAGATGAACAAGCTGAAAAGGAAGAGAAATTTAGACTCCTAGAGTTGGAGAGACAAACCTTTTTGGAAATAGAAAATAAATCACTCCAGGAGGAGCAAGATAGACTCTTGGCTCAGTGACTTAATGACCAATTTAATAACATGCATTTTAGTGGTGGAAATAACTCTCCTCCATCCACTCCTTCTGAGACTCCACAAAGTGTAAGATGTTCAAGGATGCCATCATGATCTCCTAGCCCTAGAGGGAGAATGGTTTCAAGACATGATCATTATAGGAGACGGACACCCCCTAGGAACTCAAAACAACCTTCACAATGTTCTCATCATGGTTCACAATATGGGGGTAGTAGCTCGAGTTTTGACCTCAGCTCCCAAGACTTCATGAAAATGCAACAAGAACCACTCTTCCAGCAGTATGTGGAGAAATATTTAGAGAAAAAAAAAGGATAAGTTCCTAGATATTTTAATCAACAAGGGAGCTAGAGTCCCCTACAACTTTGATGTGGACAAAAATATTAAGCAGCAAGGTCCATCTCAAGAAGAGGAGATCAAACAACTTAAGAGCATGATGGAAAAGTTGTTAGCACCCAAGAATTCATTCTCACTTGATTCAATTTGTCCTAATCCTTTTGAAAAAATTGTTAACATGAAAGACTTTCCTAGAAAGGTTTAGATCCTTTAATATGACAAGTATGATGGGAATGGAGATCCACCTGATCACATGCACCAATTTTATACCACAAGTTTTGAGTTCCATCAAGATGACTCGTACCTCATGAAATTGTTCCCAAGGAGTCTTAAGGGTCAAGTGATGGAATGGTTAACCAACATAACTCCTCCCATTAAGACTTTCAAAGAGCTTGTCCACATATTTGTTAAACACTTTGCATACAATCTTTCAAGATCTATCACCATGTTGGCCTTATGCAACTTAAAGAAAAATAAAGGGGAATCCTTTGTCACTTTCTTGCAAACGTGGAGATAAAAATGCTCTTGCTACCCTAGAACCATTCCTAAAAATGATAAGATTGACATCCTTGTTAGAAACTTGGTTCCAAAAAAATGGTATGAAGTTAGGAAGATGGTTTTTGATTCCTTTGACACCATGGTTGAAAACGCATGTAGGATTGACGATGTTTTGAAAGAACAAGGAATTTTGACCAAACATGGAAAAAAAAAACAATAATGGTCAAAATAACAATAACTCTAACAAGGATAAAGGAAAGAACTCACACTGGAATAGGAACAAACAAGTGGTCAATAATGGAGTTGTAGACTCCTCACAACCCAAAGATCAAATTGTGCTCCACTTGTCTAGTGTTTTTCAAGCCGTGAAGCTCAATACATCTGATCAAAAAGAGAGAAAGCCAAGATATCAAGATAGGCCTAAGAAAGAAAGACGTCAATTTTCAAAACTTGGTGACTCATATGAGGATGTATTGAAAACACTCATTGCCAGTAACCTTGCACATCCTCAAGATCCCGCAAAACATTATATACCTGTTGTTAAGCCACATTGGTGGGATGAGAAATCCTTTTGCAAGTTTCACAATGGTATTGGACATGACATTGGAAACTATTGGAAACTCAAGCATATTATTCAAGATCTCATTAAAAATGGAAAACTTAAGATAGATGGATTGAACATCGACACTGATCATAAGGCATTCAAAGAACCATTTCCCAAGTATGAAAAGGGGGAAATCTCTAAAGCTAAGAATGGAAAAGCTGAGATCAATTACACTTACATAGATGCGGAGAATATTATCAACATGCTTGAATTTGTAGAAGAAAATGTCAACATGATGAGGCATAAAGATCCCTATGGTTATGATCTAAACATGCACTCTCCTCCTATCTTTGATGAAGAAACCATCGTGGTGCTAAGGGGTCCTAACTCTAAAGTGTCATCTCAAGCCCTCAATGTTTTCACGCGAAGTCAAGGTCCCATTGTCATTAGAGGACCCAATTCAAGTCAATCAAATAAACCTAAGAAAGTGGAATCTAAGAATGTCACCTCAAAACTAGCAGTCAATCCTAAGTTGAGCTATAATATTTTTGATCAGTTGCAAAGAACCCCAGCTCATATTTCAATCTTTGAGATCTTAGAGTTGTCCCCAAGACACAAGCAAGTCCTTGATGATGCTTTGCGCATGGAAAATGTCCCCAACAACTTAGATGTTGATCAATTCTAGAACATGGTTAACCACATTTCTAGCCCTCATTCCCTTACCTTTTTGGAGGATGATGATAAATCTTTGAGCCACCCACATAATCTCCCTCTCCATATTGAGGTCATGATCCACAGAACCTGTTTTAGGCACGTGTTGATAGATGGGGGTGCTGGGCTTAATATTTCCTCCTTTAGTCTTTTAAAAGAGTTGGTTTATTCTAAAAAAATAATAGATACCAGGAAAAGGATCACCATCAAAGCCTATTATGAGGAAAAAAGAAGTTCCAAGGGGTTAGTCACCCTTCCTATTAGGATTGGCCCTATTAAAAAAGATATTGTATTTAAAATAGTTGAAGTTGGCCCCGTTGCATATAATACCTTACTTGGTAGACTATGGATTCATGATATGCAAGTGGTGTTGTCTACCTATCATCAATGTGTTAATTTCCCTTACAATGGAATAGAGATTTTTATACCTGGGGATAACACTTTATCCGTTAACTCAATTTTAGCAGGAACTCATGTTCCCCTCAATAGAGAAGCATAAGACATTGATCCAACCTTAGTTGAATGTAAAGACAAGCTCAAGTTGATAGACCTTGGCATGGGGGGTATCAACTCAACTCCCTCATGAAATTACCATTTTAACCTCGGTCTTATGGAAAACCTTCATAGGAAAAGAGACCTTCCTCTTTATCTATAACTTTATTTGGCACGTTTGTAGAATCCTCGGTGCCTATTCAAGATGAGAAAGAAGAGACATTTGTTAGAGACTGTATCTATAGAGAAGAGAAATATATGCACAATGAGAACTTCTCTCCCTCTCCTAAATCTTATGGATGAGGGTATACTTTTGTCAGACAGATGAGCTATCTCAAACATGGCCCTCTTAATCACAGATTGGAAGCTAGAGATGAACCACTTGATCATGCTCTTTTTGGATGCAAATCTAAGAATCTGGTTGGCCTAGGCTTTTAAAATCGCAAAAAGCACACTACTCCTATCCTTGATAAGTCAGATAATGAAGATGAACCAGAATGCGTACCTATTTTGACAAATCAGCAAGACATGTGTGAAGATTGAGTCCCTTCCACTAAAATCCTCTAGGGAGATTCAGATATTCCAGTCACTCATGCATCGGTTGCAACTTTAGAATAAGAATTAGATGTAGAAGATCCTTTTAGAGAATGTCAATGAAAGAATCTTGTTCATTTAATGGATAGAGAAGGTGCTAATCTTGATGACACTAGACCTTCCACATCACGATGTACCAAACCTTCATTATGTAAACATCTCAGTCGTAGTTCAGACACAAGTTCATATGAGTATGAATGGGACTCCTTAGAGCCTTCTATAGTTGACATGGATGTTGATGTCATCCACACTTATAGTTCTCAACCTGAGGTATTCAACAAGTCACGTGTAGGATTAGAGGATTTGAACCCACGTGTTTTCTTAGTGGATGATTCTTCACTTGTTAGGATGAATCCTGATTTGGGTAGCTTAGAAGGATACTTGACAGACTCTAACTCTTCAGTCACCAGCAATAATATCATTCACATTTATAACCTTGAACCAATCGTTGACCTGCCTCTTGTTCATCTTGACCTCATTGATTGGTCCCAATGCTATCAAGAACCTAAGCTTTTAAAATTTTAGAATGATTATGAGATAGCCTGTTACCTAAATGCCCTTGAACCCATAGTCTCTTCCACCAGTGAACCAACTACCAGCATGACAGAGCTAGACATCAAGTACCTTAGTCACAAAATAAAAATAAAATAAAATCAAAAGAATAGGAGTTTTGATGGCAAAAACCACTGTGTGGCGGTGTCAGAACTAAAAAAAATTAAAAAGAAATGATGTATCCATGGGTGAAAACCTCGCTGGTGCCTAAGGATGAGGTACTTGATCATCTCCCAAGATAATTTCAAGATAGATCTGTAGACACCCTAAATTGTTCTTTTTCATCTCTATATTAATTTAATTAATATTGCCTATAACAATATAGTTAATTCTTATAGATTAACTATATTTGTTATATTCGACTATTTATTTAATTTTATTAAATAAATTCACCACCTTGTATTTAAATTTAATTTAAATACTATCCCTAATATATTAAAATTTATTTTAATATATGTTTCCTCCATATTTATTTTTAAATAAATTTTATTTATTTAATCCCTCCATTTTCTCTAAAATTCTTCTAAACCTCATTTAAATTAAATTAAATTTAATTTAAATCTTGCTTCTCCTTGCTTTTGGCTCAAATCAATCTAATCACACTTAAAAGGTAAATAAACCCATTTTAGCCTTAATCACTTGCACACAGATGTGACTTTTTTAAATTATTATTCCCTCCCCTTGAAAAGTCAACTCCTCTCTCTTTTGCCTCTTAATCCTAGCCACTCATTTCTTTTGCCTCTTAATCTCCTTCACTCCCTACCAAAACCCTACCTAACCTTTAATCTCAACCACTCATTTTCCACCTCTTAATCCTAGCCCTCCAATTTTCATAGCAAATCCATAAAAGGAGGCCTCACTCCTCATTTGCAACTAATGAGAACTAATGAGAACTAGTTTTTGTGAGAGTAACTAGCTAGTGATTTCATTTTAGAGCATTTCTCTTGAGAATTTCTTGGTACTCATTCTATTTAGTTTCTTATGAGCATTAGATCATCTAGATATTACATGTTAGGTAATGGAAATCAATCTTAGTTTATTTCATCTTGCATCTTCATTCTAGATTCACTATTGCATTCTCAATCTTCATCATGTGAAGCTTGGGGAAAGTTCCTCATACTTGTTCTCAATCCCTTCACCATCTTCTAGCTTGCATCAGAGTGGTATTTATTGCATTATGTTGGGAGAGCACACCCACAAAATCTCTAAGAGCAAATCAAACAAGTCTTGGGTGCACTTGTTTTAGCTCATCGGAGGTTTTAGTGAATATTAGGTTGTATTTCAAGTTCTTTGCATGCTTTTAATATTTGGTATATCTTGTATATGCATGTTTTGACTTGTTGTGCAACTGCAGGGATTTTCATTGCATACAAGATTTTTGGTGCTTATTGAACCAATAAAAGTAGCCAATTTGGGTACAGATGAGGCTTCACAGATCATGCACTTGGCTGAGTCTTTGTCACCACAAGAAAAAGAAGCTTACACTAAGTTCTTACAAAAAAATATCATCTTTGTTGCTAAGTATGAAGCTTTAACAAATGGACTTAAGATGGCCATAGAATGGAGAATCACATAGTTACACATATATGGGGATTCACAACTGATAATCAACCAAGTCAATGATGAATATCAAATAAAAAATGATCAACTAGTACCTTACAAGAAAATGGTTGATTCCTTGAAACAATACTTCACATTTGTCACATTTCAAAAAATCCCTAAAGCAGAAAACAAAGCAACTGATGCTATGGATACACTTGCTTCACTCCATCAGTTGAGAAACATGAATCCAAATTTCAATTCCTGATGGAAGAGATACATCACCCTATCTATGACTCCCAAGAAAGCCATGTCATTTGTACCCTTGTTGTTCATGAGTCATCCCATTATGGTGCCATTTACTCATACCTTTGTGATGGCATTATACCTAAAACCTTTAACTGATCTGAATGAAAAACACTTACCCGAAATGCCTCTCATCATTTTCTTATCTCTGGTGATTTGTATAGGAGGGGTCTAGATAGAATACTTCTTAGATGCTTAGAAAAGGAATAATCTGACCAAGTGTTAGTTTACATCCATAGGGGCATCTATGGGGGACATTCCAATGGTCTTTCCATGACCCGGAGGTTTCTTAGGGAAGGGTACTATTGGCCTATGATGCAGATTGACGTAGTAGCTTTTGTAAAGTCATGTGAAAAGTATCAAAAACATGGTAACCTGATACATGCTCTAGGCAGGGAGCTCATTCCTTCTATATCTCATTGGCCATTTCAGCGCTGGGCCTTTGATCTTGTTGGGTAGATCCATCCCAACTCATCAGGTGGACACAAGTTTATTATCACTGCTACTAATTACTTCACTAAATGGGTAGAAGTTGTCCCACTTTCTATTGCCTCAGGCAAGACAGTTTCTCTACTCATTTTGAACCATATCATCTATCAATATGGAGTGCCTTCTAAGATTATCACTGACAATGGAGGCCAGTTCAAAAATAAGGACCTTAAACAACTCTGCAAGAAATTCAAGATTAAACAACATTGGTCCTCCATTTACTTCCCACAAGGATATGGTCAAGAAGAGGCATCCAACAAGACCATTCTTAAAATCCTACATAGAACAGCTTGTAAGAATGGTAGAGATTGGCACTTACAGATAAATCCAGCTTTTTGGGCCTATAGAACAAGCATTCATACTCCTACTGGGGCTACCCCTTTTTCCCTAGCATATGGCGTTGAAGCAGTATTACCTTTGAAGGTTGAGATTCCTTCACTTAGATTTTCCCTCAAAGGTCTAGTTACAGATGAAAACTACTGTTCCATGAGACTTCAAGAGTTAGAACTTCTAGATGAAAAATGTCAAGCATCATTTGACCATATGAGGGCTTATCAAAAGTGCATGTCCAAATCCTTCAATAAAAAGGTTCACCCTAGAGAATTCCAAGTGGGAGATCTTGTCCAATGTGAAAATCCTAAGAATCAACAACGTAGAGATCAAAAGGGAAAATGTGAACCTAACTGGCTTGAACCTTACATCATTACAACAGCTTTTGGGTCATGTGCTTATTTATTGTCTACAACAGAGGGAGAGTAGCTCTCTGATCCTATCAATGTCTTGCACCTAAAGAAGTTCTATCCATGATACCCATTCTATCTAGGGCCATCCTTTGTACATAATTATTGAACCTAAAAAAATCTAAAAAATGATATATTGTCAAAAAATGCTAAAAATCAAAAAATATCCTAAAAAAATGATCATCTTAGTGAAAACCTAGCAATAAACACTTTGATGTATCTCTAGAAAAATTATATATTTCAAAAAATATAAAAAAAAAATCAAACAACTCAAAAATTCAAAAAAAAAAAGAAAAAGTGCCTTGGTGAAAACCTGGAAATAAATGCCTTGGTAGAAAAAAAATGTAATAAAATTCAAGTGGTGAAAACCTGGAAATGGGTGCTACTTGAGGCCTTTGCACCCCTATTTCTTAGCGTGTGTCCTCGACACTTAGCCTTTCTCCATCATGTCTTGCCCTTGTTGCCTTGGTTTGGAATTGGTCTTCGCCTTTATCTAGGGGGCATAACTGTGTTAGCTTTGGTCTCTTGGATGTGTTACACTTTAGGATGCCTCACAAACGGTGTTTTTCAACACCACCCCAACTTTATTTTTCAATACAACCCCTGAAATCGAATATTTTTCAACACTTATTGGTTTGGTTTTACCCAGTTTTGTCATGTGATCTTACCTACTCGCAAGAATTTGATCCTTATCCTCGGAACACAATATCAGTTAACACACTTAAATTTTTAAACACAACACTTAATGCTTAAGCTATGTCATTATCTTTTCTTTGAGTGCTGACTGTTATTGATTTTTGTTGAGCATCCTTGTCTAATAAGTCTCTCTAAGATGCATAGCTAGAGGACTTGGGGCATGGGGCATGTTTTTATTTTCTTTCTGTTTGTGGGTGTGGTCTTGAAACTCTTGAGTGTCTCTTGTTGTTCCCTTGAAACACTTAGGAGATTTGAGGCTTCATCCTTGACTATTTGTGCACAACCATTCTTCTGGTCATCCAGGCATCTACGCTTTAATGTGAGCATGGTTTTTCTACATTAATTGGGTAAGCTAACATCACAGTCATCTTGACCTTTATGTCTTTGATACTTATGTTAGAATCTTTCCACATTCCAATATGATACAAATCACATTCATATCTTCATAGTTGTGCTTGTGACTAGTGATGATTGTGTGATTTTTCGATGACCACTAATAATGGCCCAATGATAAAAATAAGTTCCTTAACATTCTCTAATGAATGATTAACACAAATTCCTATGTTATAGTTTCTCTATTGAAATTACACCTTTTCATTTTCATGTAGCTTACATTGTTATACTTCATGTTAGTTTGCATTTTAGGCTACATTATGAGTTTGAGAGGGTTTCCTTCATCTTTCTTGTGGACTTTTAATCAACTGTGGTCATGTTTTGATCTTCATTTCCTTATCTTCTTTCGTGATCTCAATCAAAATTTTCTATCTTAAATAGTTGATTTATTTTGGGACATTCTCTTTCTTAAGAAAAATTCTCTTTCTTCTCTCCATTTCTTTCCACCTCTTCCAAACTTCTATCTTCCATTTGCTTTCACCCCACTTCTTTTCTTCTAATTCAACCTTGGTGAATAATATTTCATGCTTGATTATCTACCTTGGTTTTGTCATCCTTATATCTTTCATCTTACATCAAGAACCTTATCTTTAGTTCAACTTGATCAAATTTATCAATTTTCTCTTTCTCCTCTATTTCATTTTGATTTCAATCACGAGGGGGAAGTACCTATCAAACTTCAATCCTTGACTCAGCTTTATCAATCCTATCAATTTCTCCACTTGGGGCAACCTTTCTTGATATCCTTATCTTGGACATGTCAATTACCTATTTACAGGGGTGTTAACCTTGTCCTTTTCAATCAGCTTATCTTTGTCCTGATGTGTTCCCATTCGTCGATCACACGTCTGGGTTGTTTTGTGATCCCAAATCGATCTCACACTTTAACTGCATTCTTTGACTACATGTGTTCCCATAAAGATCACACATTAGTCAAAGAGGGGCAAATGTATGCACCCTAAAATGGTTGCCTGGACTATGGGCCCCCATTCTTCAATTTATCAAATTCCTGAATCAATGCTTTGCAATATTTTCAATTCAAATCAATTTTCTTGATCAAATCATAATTAATTCAATTATTTCAATATTTCCTAAGGTTTGATTATTTCATCAATAATCTTATTTAATTAAAAGAAAACATTCCTTTTTATTAAATAAAATAATCTTATTTAATTAAAATCTATCTTTTAATTAAATGATTTTATCTTATTTAATTAAAATCTCTCTTAATTAAATAATATTATCTTATTTATTTAGAATCTCCCTTTTAATTAAATGAAATAATCTTATTTAATTAAAAGAAAATCCCTCTTTTAATCAAATAAATAAATCCCCACTTAAATCCTTTTTTGTGATGAAAAAAGAAATAAATTAAATAAAAAATAAATAAAAATTATTTTAAATCTACACATATTCCTAAGTGGTGGGATTTTCCCACTTACTTGCCTTTTAGGGATTTATCCCACATTGCTCTTGAGGATGCTTTCCTCTCCACACTTTCCTTTATAAGGAGCCCTCTCCTCATTTTAGATATAGAGTTTTTATGTTATTGTTATGTTGCAGTTTTGGAGAGCAATTTTGGAGAGTTTGAGAATTTGAGCTTGAACCATGCAAATTCTCTTCTTGTCTTCTTCTTTCATGCATCTATGTCAATCCATTTAGATTAGATTCATATTAGTTTAGATGCATGTTTCCTTTCATAGATTAATCTTGCATATTTCATTCATAGATTAATTTGCATATTTCCTTTTATGCATTGTTATCATATAGATTAGTTTGCTTCCATGAATTTTTATCATATAGAATAGCTTTCATTCTCATTTGCATGCATATTTGGTGATCATCGAGACTAGCATTCTTTCTCTTCCTCTTTGAATCTCTCATTTCATGGTGTACTTGCATGGGCATAACTAGGTCTAAACTGAGGGCCTTCATCACAAACCCTTGCACTCCATGAATAGAGAGCTATGAGTCACCATTTGAGACCTCATTCTTGAGCAATCTTGAATATAATGACTCATAGAAGTGTGTCACATTTTCAGCACACAATGAGATATTCCTAAATTGCATTATTCTAGATTCATTTTAGTGAACCAATTAAATATTCCTATATTAACCATAAGATACTCATTCAATACATCTAATTTATAAATTAATCTTACTATCAAATAACATGACTTTCAAATAAAGAAAAAGATGATTTAATCTTCTTCTTTTACATACTAAAATTCATCGAGGAAAGTTAACCTTTAACGTAACCATTCATTCACCTATGTAACATTTAATGATCCCTAATTCCTAATATGCATTATTAACATTTCCATTTGTTTTCATCATCATAATTTAAACATTTTATTATTTTAGCATATCCTTGTATGAGTTAATTTTGGCCTTCTCAATCAACCACACACTCCAACATAGTCCTTCACCAAGAACAAACAAGACTGAATATGAGTTATTCATCCTGCCTGCCTGTGTGATTCGACCTGTTTCCTTCTATCTAGATGGAGTTTTGAAATTTTCTCTCAGGACGAGGGCCTCACAACTATGGACCATCTAAGAACGAAGGATTTTATCATCATGAATGTAATGCAATGCAAAAAATTATACTAGAAATTGAAATATGCAAGATAATCTAAGTATGATCACTAAATGCCATTATTCTAGAAATTGAAAGCTATACTATTTGCAATATGAAATTTACTCTATATGATATTAAGAAAATGAGACCACAATTCAGTATTCTAACAATGCAATTTTTCTATAATAATTCAGGGGKTTTGAATGAAKAAAGAGAGTTCTTTTATAAACCCTGAGAAGATCAGAATAGAAACTTTCCTGTTTTGAAATAAAACAACTAGAAAAGCCAGTTAAAATAGAAAGCTTTATTGAAAAGAATTCAATAAATTGTTTTCTTCCTATTTTAACTGTTTTATCTCTTTGATTTAATATTGTTTTATTTGAATTTAATTGTTTTATTTATCTTTAAGGCACAATTAATTCAAAGTTTCCATTTCTGAATAGAAGAAAGATTTTTGAGAGAATATCTAATTAATTAAATAAATATGACCTCATAATTGCTTTTTCTCAATTATCTGAATATTAAATTCAATTATTGAAAATGAGGATATTTATTTAACAATTAAATATTATTTAATTCCCTTTCATGTGTCTCAGCTAAAGAGGGTGAATTTAATTCAATTAAAGTGCTAGGACTTTATAATTAAATTAATTCGATCATAGGGTTTGTTTAGCCAAATAGATATTTAGGAATTAAATATGACGTATGATTAATACAGATTTAGGATTTTTTGCATTTGACACTTAGGTCGAGTAGAGTCAGTGAAAACTCAGAATTGCCAAGTATAATAGGACTTTGATGATTTAGAAGAATGACAAATGCAACAAAATTGGTTAGGGTTGCGAGATGCCAATTTTGGGGTGTTACATTTTGCCCCTCTTTGAATTGATGTGCGAGCAGTGCATTAATTCAAAGAATAGTCTGATGCCTGAAGCACAGAAGAAAGAATTTTGAACACCCAATTTTGACCATGAGGTACGAAAAACTAAACAGGGTGTCAAGTGATTTGAAAGCATGGAACACCCAGTTTTTGACCGTGAGGTACGAAAAACTAAACATGGCAACCAAGTGATTTGAAAGCATGGAACGCCCAGTTTTGACCATGAGGTATGGAAAACTAAACATGGCGACCAAGTGATTTGAAAGCATGGAACGCCCAGTTTTGACCATGAGGTACGAAAAACTAAACATGGCAACCAAGTGATTTAAAAAGCATGGAACACCCAGTTTTGACTATGAGGTACGAAAAACTGAAATGCCCCAAGCGATTTAAAAAGCATGGAACACCTAGTTTTGACTATGAGGTATGAAAAACTAAAATTCCCCATGTGATTGAAAAGCATGGAACACCCAGTTTTGACCGTAAGGTATGAAAAAATGAAATGCCCCAAGTGATTTGAAAAGCATGGAACACCCAGTTTTGACCGTGAGGTACAAAAAACTGAAATGCCCCAAGTGATTTGAAAGCATGGAACGCCCAGTCTGTGAGGTATGAAAAACTAAACATGGTGACCAAGTGATTGAAAAGCATGGAACATGCAGTTTTGACCATGAGGTATGAAAAATTGAAATGCCCCAAGTGATTGAAAAACATGGAACACCCAGTTTTGACCGTGAGGTACGAAAAACTGAAATGCCCTAGGCAATTGAAAAGCATGGAACATCCAGTTTTGACCATGAGGTACGAAAAATTGAAATGCCCCAAGTGATTGAAAAACATGGAACATCCAGTTTTGACCATGAGGTACGAAAAACTGAAATGCCCCAGGCGATTGAAAAGCATGGAACATCCAGTTTTGACCGTGAGGTATGAAAAATTGAAATGCCCCAGGCGATTGAAAAGCATGGAACATCCAGTTTTGACCGTGAGGTATGAAAAACTAGAATGCCCCAAGCGATTGAAAAGCATGGAACATCCAGTTTTGACCGTGAGGTATGAAAAACTAAAATACCCCAAGCAATTGAAAAGTATGGAACATGCAGTTTTGACCGTGAGGTAGGAAAAACTGAAATGCCCCAAGTGATGAGGGTTTGATTAGATTGATTAGAGTAGATTCAATGATGTAATCATCCTGCCCCCTCGGGAGCGAAATCGAAAGATGACACGTCATAGTGATGATGAAGAGTGAAAAATCGCAGATAGAAAGAACTCAGAACAGAGTACGGAAGAATTTAGAAGATGCAGAATCAATCTCGAGTGATTTCAAGGTCGGGTTGACCAAGTTTGACTGGGGTTAACTAGAGTTGACTAGAGTTGACTTTTGAAGAAAAAAGTCAAAGAATTCAGGCAAGGATGATATGATAAGAGTCTGAAAAGAAAGCGAGGTCAGAAGGGTGACTGCACAAGCGTCCGATGGCGTTGGTCCTGAAAATTTTAAAATGCAATTTTGAGCGATATAGGAGTGTCAGATTTTGATTTCAATCATGAAAATGGATTGAGCACATAGCTAAAGATAGAGAGCGGGGATTGAATACTTGTGCAGTCGTGATGAAACGTGAACGGTGAAGAAGAAGAACTCTCCAAAGTATGAACCCAGAAGAATGCAAAGAAGAGAACACTAAATTGCTGCCACAATGCAAGTCTAGAGTGAAAATGCAATCCTATGCTAGATGCAATATGAAGGCGCAAATCTAGGACATGGTTGTGAGACCCATCATATTTTTATCATCATTGAGCATTTTTTGGAACATCAAAATCGATACAACCCTTACTGGCGCCACAATGCAACCATAAGGATATGAATATGACTTATCATCAGATAAAATGTAGGAAATGAACGTAAGCACCAGGGCACAAAAGCCAAGATGACCTGAACATTGTTTCCAATTAATGTTGCAAGAGTACACCAGTATCGAGGCATTCAAAGCCAAGATAACCATGAGTGCGATCATGCGTAAACATACAAATCAATAACAAGCAAAACAATAACACACATAGCAATAACAAGCAAGGAGATAGTACCAACCTCACCATGGCGTACAAATAAACAAGATTGAGGGATGTGAGGCTGTTTCACCTTATTACGGTAGCTCTTATCACATACACCCTATTTATTTTACGTTTTCGGATCATCGGGACTATGCCAACAAGTAGTAGACAAAGAAAATGTCAATGAAATCCATAAGAATAGACAGCATACAAAGAAATATTCAAG
>MU225079.1:2582607-2594970 GCA_018584345.1 Thuja plicata
GGGAGGGAGTAAGGCTCAACTTGGCAAGTTGGTCCTTTAGAGAAGTCATGCTTGAGAAAGTTGACTTTCTCAAGTGGGTTGAGTTGTTAATCATTCCTTAATAGAATGTGACAACATTAGGAGGGGGGTTAGGATAGAATTAGAATTAGGATTAGATTAGCATGGGGGGAATAGGTTGGGATGGGTTAGAACCTAGGGTAGAAGTGGTTGAAATAGGTTAGGTTGAGGTTTAAGGAAATATAAATGAAATGAATTTATTTAATTCATTTAAAATATAGGAATTAATTATTTAAGCATTTTATTGCTTTTTAATAATTAAGGGGACTATATCCAATTTAATTAAATTAAATAGGCTAGGGGAATGGGTTCATTTTTCAAGTGAGCATTTGATTTAAGATTTATTTAATTCCTAGCAAATTAATCATTTTTAGCCATATATTTGATTGATTTTGATTTTGGCTAAAAGTAAATAATTTAGTGATTTGATCACTTTAGGGGATTAAATTGATTTCAAAATAATTATGCCAAGCAGTAATAGGGTCATTTGGACATAATTGGGGGTATGATCACACTTAGGGAAAATAGGATCTATAGTAGAAGCAGACCAAATATAGGTGGTTACATTTGCCCCTCTTTGAATTGATGTGCGAGTAGTGCATTGATTCAAAAAAAGTTTTTATTTATTTATTTTGACTTCTGAAAGATTGAGAATTTCATTCTTGGTTGTTGAATGAAATGTTGATGAGATCAGTCTTGTCCTTGATTGAACTTAAACTAATAGAATTGACTTTGAACTTGGTTGTCATACAAAGGTCAATAAAAGATCTTAAAAGATACCAATTCTGAACTTGGTTGTCATCCAAAAATTGATAATACTGATTTCAAACTTGGTTGTCATTCAAAAGTCAGTAAGAAGCTACCAAGAGCTTAATAAGAATCTTTTAAAATGAGGAAACACAAGATATCTAGCTTATGAGAATCAAATCTTTCTATCCAACATTTTCAACTTAGTCAAGGAAACTGTCATGCCCCTAGTTTGTTTGATAACGAAGTCATTTTAATGTTGTTTTAAGCAAAAATTTGATTGATAATAGTGTGATCATGCCCCCTTGGGAATGAAATTGAAGGAAAAAGAAATGAAATCCCTCTGTTGAAAGAATGTATCACTTGCATGAAATGGGTAGAATAAGAAAGAATGGATTAGAAGAAGTGAATAAAGTGGGGGTGTGTTTAAGAGTAAACACATGAGTACTAAGTTAATCACATTGAAAATATGTGTTTGATTTTGTTCCCGATAGATCAAAGATTTTGGGAAGCATGGGTATGTAAATAGCTTGGATTTCAGATGAATTAAAAATAAAAAGGAGTTTGAGCTCAAATCCTTATGTTGTTCATGTAATCTCTAAATGCAGCTACATGCAGACTTTTAGGACTTTGTCACTGATATGAAAATGTATAGCTTTTTATCATCATTGGGAACATTATGGAATAGATACCACCAGATAGTACAACCATCACTAATACCCACTGATATTATGATAATATGAATACTATATTTTATTAGAATATCAGAAATAGACTTAGGCATCAAGGCATAGAAGCCAGGATAACAAAATAGTCACCTTCCTTTTATTATATCAGAATCTGTCTAAGGCAAGATATTGAACCCGCAACAACCTTGAAAATTCATATCCTTGGGTACATTATGCTTTGTATACCTTAGTGAGAATCTGAATCAAAAAATAGACAAGGAAATTATTTCAACCTCACCATAGTTTACACATAACCAAGATCGAGATATATGCGGCTATCCACCCATCGTGGAAGCTCTTACCATAAACATCCAAGTTAGGTGAAATTTATAGGATCATTTGGAACAATCACCATACTTAAAAAATTAAGAAAACACTATGCCCCCTATCCTTGTGACTCTTTTTCCTTGTGCAAACATCATTGAGTAACTAAGAAGACATAATAAATCATCAATTATGAATCAATCAAATAAAATTTATAATTACTTAGATGCCCCTAGGTGAAAACATCATTGGGACATAAAAGAATCATAACCAAACCAATTTTAAACTGTGTGTTCAAGTAGTACTTGTTCATTCATATGTCAAACACAGTAAAGATTCATCAATCAGAAAATTGGAATAATCTGTAAAGATATATGGTGTTTCCATGCCTGTGCATTGATAGGATAATCTGTTCATGTTTGTGATCCAATATAGCCTTGTAGGAACTTCATTAATGTAAATGTCATGTCTGGATATGTGATGTTTGAAAAGACACCCTTGTATGTATCAAGAAATATTGTGTTCGTGAGGCAAACCATCCTAGAGCAACTAGCAATCGCAACCTACCATGCCAGGAAAGATGCCCCCAATGCAGAATGACTTATTCCTAAGATGTAAATGTAGCCAAATCCCAAGCAAGGATAAGATAGCCATTTAGGAAATGAAGTCAACATTTGAGCACAAGTATAATTTATGAAGGTCTAGTATCAGTAGTGCATTGATAGATAGAGCACAAAATGCAAGTGATGCCTGATTACCTGGTTTTCACCACTTGGAAAGATCTTTTATTTATTTTTGCTACCAAGATGGATGTTTTACCAGGTGCTCATAGAGGTACTTTTTTTTTTTATATACTACCAAGATGCCTGTTTTACTAGGTGCTCATCAAGGTACTTTTCTCTTTTTCAATTGTTTTTTCTATTTTTGCTTTTTGAATGTTTTTGTAGTATCAAGGCGCCTGTTTGCCAGGTTTTCACCAAGGATACCCTTTTTGTAGGACCTTTTTCTACTATTTTTGGATTTTTTTTCAAGATCAAATTTTTAAATATTTTTGGTATTTTTCAAGAACTATTTGTTGTACAGGCTCTGCTAGCCGAACATCAAGCGTAGAATTGCTTCAAATGTAGAGTGTTGATAGGATCTGAAAGCACATCTCCCTTAGGTGTAGCCAGTTGATAAGCTCTAGTCCCAAAAGTAGCAGTGATAACATAAGGTCCCAGCTAGTTAGGTTCAAACTTTCCTTTCTACTCTCTGTTAGGCTAGTTTTTAGGATACTCTTTGATGACGAGATCTCCCACTTCAAATTTGTGTGGCTTGACCTTCATGTTGTAGTCTTTAGACATATGTGCTTGGTACACCTTCAGATGGTCAAATGCTTGTTGTCTGCGCTCATCTAGTAGGTCTAAATAATTCACCCAATCAATGTGGTATTGCTCATCAGTAACCAGACCTTGTAAAGATATCTGCAAAGATGGGATTTCAACCTCAATAGGTAGTACTACCTCAATGCCATAGACTAGAGAAAATGGCATGGCTCCAGTTGGTGTTTTGATGCTTTTTTTGTAGGCCCATAGTGTCGTATTCAGTTGTAGATGCCAGTCTCTACCAGACTTACTCACAATTCTGTGTAGAATCTTGAGAATATTCTTTTTTGATGCCTCAACTTGTCTATTACCTTGAGGGTAATATATTGAGGAGCAATGTTGAGTGATATGGAACTGTTCACAAAGGTCATCAATGTCTTGATTTTTAAACTGGCCCCCATTGTCTGTTACAATTGAAGAGGGTATCCCATATCTACAAATAATGTAGTTTAGAATGAACATAGCCACCTGTTTGTGAGTGGCTTTGATTAGCGGCATGGCCTTGACCCACTTTGTGAAATACTCAGTGGCTGTAATGATGAAATTGTGTCCATTTGAAGAGTTGGGATATATTTGTCCAACCAAGTCAAAGTCCCATTGTTGGAATGGCCAATGCGTTATGAAAGGTATAAGTTCTCTGGCAGGAGCATGGATGTGATTTCCATGTGTCTGGCATTTATGAAAAGTTTTTGAAAACTAAATAGCATTTTCTCCATGGTACGCCAGTAATAACCAACTCTGAGTAGTTTCTTTGCTAATGAAAAGTCATTCAAGTGTGATCCACATACACCTTCATGGACTTATTTTAATGCGAGATTGGACTCTTCGATTTCTAAACACCTAAGAAGCATACCGTCAAGACCTCATTGATATAAGTTATTAGTTATGAGGACATAACGTGATGTTGTCCTAGCCAGGGACCTTTTCTCATTTCTGGATAGATTGTTAGGGATGGTTTGGTTAGAAAGGTAAGCAATGATATTGGCATACCGAGATTGGTCTAGGGTGTTCAAAGAACAGATTACTTGCTATTCAAGGGTATCAAAGGCAGGATAGGATAGTTCTTCCACCAAGAAGTCATAGCAGAATTGATGTTCTTCTAGTTTTAACATGGATGCCAAGGTAGCCATAGCATCTACAGCTTTATTCTTTGATCTTGGTATCTGCTGGAAGGTGATGCAGAAAAAGTACTTCTTCAAGTCATCAACTAGTCTCTTGTAGGGCATCAACTTCTCATCTTTCGTTTGATACTCCCCATTGACATGATTGATAATTAGTTGGGAGTCACCATACATGTGTAATTATACAATCTTCCACTCCATAGCTAGCTTAAGAACATGTACCAATGATTCATATTATGAAATATTGTTGGTGCATGGAAACATCAATTTGTAAGATTTGGGAATCTTGTAACCTTGAGGGGTTATGAATAGGACCCCTGCTCCAGAACCTTGTTGAGTGAATGAACTGTCAAAGTACATCTTCCATGGGTATTTAGTTAGATGCATGATTGTTTCATTAGGGAATTCAATCATTAAAGGTTCATCATCCTGGAGTGGTGAATCAGCCAATTGATCTATGAGGACCTATCCTTTGATAGCTCTTTGTTCTACATATTCAATATCAAATTCACTCAGAATTAGGAACCATTTTTTCAAATGCCCTGTTAATTCTATTCTTCTTAGGAGATATTTTAGAGGATCTATCTTAGCAATGAGCTTCACTGTATGAGAGAGCATGTAGTGTCTCAATTTTTGTGATGCGAAGACAACTGCTAAGCATGCTTTTTCAATAATGCTATATTTGAGCTCATAGGCGACTAGTGTTCTACTAATGTAGTAGATAGCTCTTTCTTTCTTTGTTTCATCTTCTTGAGCTAGCAATACTCCTAGGGATGTAGCTGTAGCTAAAATGTATAGGAGTAGGGGCTTTCCATGAATAGGCACCATAAGAATAGGAGGAGTAGCCAGGTATCCTTTCAATTATCTAAAGTTTGCTTCACGGTGTTCATCCCATTTGAAGGTAACCCCTTTATGTAGTAATTTAGTAAAGGGTTGTGCCCTATCTGCAAGTTGGGACATGAATCTCCTAATGGACTAGAGTATCCCTTGTAGCATCCTCATTTGACTGATATTGCATGGAGGAGCCATCTCTAGTATAGCCTTAACTTTAGTGGGGTCTACCTCAATTCCTTTTGTTGAAACAATGAATCCAAGGAGCTTCCCTGTTTGGACCCCAAAGACACATTTCTTTGGGTTGAGCCTGAGTTGGAACTGTTCCATTAGATCCAATATCTTTCTTAAGTCAGCAATGTGAGTACCTCTTTCTTTGGATTTAGCTAATGTGTCGTCGATGTAGTCCTCCATGTTCTTGTGCATCATGTCATGGAATATAGTTTTCATGTCTCTTTGATATGTTGCACCGGCATTCTTTAACCTGAATGGCATGACATTCCAGCAAAAGGTGCCCCATGCACATGTAAATGCAGTTTTCTCTTGATCCTCCAGGGCGATTTTGATTTGATTATAGCCTGAGAATCCATCCATTAAAGAATAAATCTGGTAGCCTACTATGAGGTCTATGATCATGCCAATGTTAGGTAGAGGGAAGTCATATTTTGAACATGCTTTATTCAAATCTCTGAAGTCTGTACTGATCTTTATAGATTTATTAGTTTTAGACATGGGACCACATTGGAGATCCACCCTGCATAGGCAATGACTCAGATAAATCCAGCTTTTAACAACTTATCTAGCTCTACTTTTATCAATAATGCAACATGAGGATGCATCTTTCTAAGTTTTTTTTTTTACGGGCTTGATCTCAGGAGCTATAGATAAGTGGTGCATGATTAGATTAGGATCCATCCCTGGCATATCAGTATAAGACCATGCAAATTTGATCTTCTTCTCCCTCAGGAACTCTATAAACTATGTCTTCTCTTCTTTAGACAAGGATTGTGCAAGGTGGACTATTTGAGGATTTTCAATAGTGCCCAAATTTATTGGCTATGTTGGTTCAATCAGTACTGAAGACCTTTCCTGAAAGTGTTCAGGGAGGATATCAAGTGTCTCATCCTTTGGCACCTCTAAGAGGTTTTCACCATTGGATACATCTTTTTTCTCTACTATTTTGGGATCTGATACTGCCACAAAGTGGTTTTCACCATCAGTCCTCTTTTTCTTTTTAATTTTTAGTTTTTGACTAAGAAACTTGATATCCTCCTGTGACATGTTCTCGCTCCTTGCATTGGTGGAAGAAGGGTAAGGTTCACAAGCATTGAGATAACAAGCTAGGGTGTGGTCATTAGGAAATTTGAGGATAGGAGTAGGGTCTATTTCAGTCCAATCAATTAAGTCTAGAAGTACCAATGATAGGGAGTCAGTCTTTGGGAAGTACAACATCATGTTAGCATCAAGACCATTAACCAAAATGACATGTTCTGTTAAGTTAATTTCTTCAATGTTTAGATCAATAAGAGTGAGATCATCATTAAAAGGGTTGTTAGTTATATGTAGACCAAACTCTAGTGACTCATCAATAGAAATCTCATCATCATCTCTCTATAAAAGGAGGCTTCTTGCTTGTAGCCTATGAAATTATTCTAGACTTATGTAATCACCAGTTTCTTCATTAATGATTAGGGGAAGGAACTCTTCTTCTACTTTAGGATTATCCGTGTCATTGGGAGTAGTGTTAGACTATTTACAAGGAGTTGAGGGTGTTGCAAACATGTGAATTGTATCTATTCCAATATCTTTAGTGGTGATAGATAGCTCTTCCCATTCATAATCATGAGATCCTGTGACCTCGTCATCGGATCTGTTTAAGTATTTAGTAATGGTTATCTAATGTACCTAGTTAGCTACCTATGGGTCAAAGTGGGGCAAATCAAGGACATGTGAAATTGTGACCAATTGCCCCTAGTTAGGATGTAAATCTTGTTGTCAAGATGTCCCTTTAGTAATTGTTTCTATTAATGATAAGTCTGGACAAGCTATTATGGTGTCTCCTACCTCTTGAGTGGGAGGTTGTGCTAGCAAAGGGGTGTGAAGATCTTGTGGTACTTCAAAGCTAGGTACATAGTGTTCTCCTTGGTAGTTGGGATCCTATCTGCAAACATGTAATAATATTTCATAGGACCACTACTCTAGTTCGTCTATTTCATCACTCTCTTTATCTGAGTTTGCACTTCCTTTTGAAACAGGTTTATTAGTTTTCGTATTAAAACCTAGTCCTATTTTGTCTCTAGTATTCTGGAACTCCATGGGTATAGGATCAATAAGCCCTCATCCCATGTTTTTTAGAGCTCATTTTACCTTGTACCCCATCTATTTGAGGAAATCATATCCCTTTCCATACTGTTCTGGGGATATTTTCACATTTTTGACCTTAGCTTCTATCGGTTTGCCTTTGTAAAGCCAGTCCAAGACTGCCTATTCTTCTATCTTATCTAAAGAAGATTTGGATGCCTTTACCATGCCTATTGCTTGATGTATTTTTGGCTCTTTGAATGTTGTAGGTGTGAATTTTGAGGAAGGTTTTCCATAGGATCTTGGTGATACCAGAATTTCTGTCAGTGAGGGAGTTAGGTCCAGCTTGTACTCTCCCATACATATTTCTTCAAGTTTTAAGGTTTTTCCAAAACTCTTCACAACCATGTCCTTGGTAGTTTCAGGAGCAATTGCATCCATAGCTTCTTTATTATGTGGATCATACTACCAGCCTTGATATTGTTACATGTGTAGTTAGCATCTGCACGAATTGTCACTTCCACCCCATTATGTTGGAACTTTATGCACTAGTGGTAAGTAGATGGCATAGCTTGCATTTCGTGAATCCATGGTCTCCCTAATAGGATATTGTAGGATAAGGGTAGATCCAATACCTGACATGTGACATTCCTCTCAATTGGGATGACTCTGGTAGGTAGAACAATAAGACCTTTGGATGATCTCTCTTCCTCATCATAGGCCTTGATAGTTATTTTTCTTCTAGAGTCACTTGTCTATTCTGAGAGACCTAGTATTTTGATTAGATCAAGTGTACAGATATTCAATCTTGCACCTCCATCTATCAACATGCATCTAACATAGGATTTATGAATAAGGACTTCAATATGGAGTGGTTGATTATGTGGATGAGTCAATGACTTATCATCCTCTTCAAAAAAGGAGAGGTAATGTGGCGAAGAGATGTAATTGACCATCACTTGGAATTTGTCTATATCAATATCCTTTGGGACGTTAGCAACATGTAGAGCCTGTTCTAGGATTTCCCTATGTATTGTGGATATTTTGAGCAACTCAAAAATGGAAATTTTGGTAGAGGTTCATTGCAATTGGTCTACCAAGTCATTATTTTCTCTAGGACTAGTAACCACTTGTTTTTCTACTGGTTTAGGAATAGTTATGATACGAACCTTGGATGTTGATGTTGGTTTTGGGGGTCCCTTGATTGTGACCTATGCTTGGCTCTGTGTTACAGCATTTGAATGGAATGAGACACCTTTGATTGTGACTACATTGATTGGCTTAGTCTTAATGTCTAGCATATTAATCACTTTGTCATTGTTGGAATAGGTATAGTTGACTTTGTTACCTTTTCCTTTAGATGTTTCTCCTTTGTTGTAATTAGGAAAGGGTTTGTTGAATGTTGTATGATCCTCATTGGTAGTGTGTCCATCCACTTTGATCTTACCTCCTTCAATGAGGTCCTGGATGAAATGCTTAAGCTTAAGGAAATTATTAGTCTTGTGTCCCTTGTTTTTATGGTAGAAACAATAGGAATTATCATCCCACAACCTGGGTTTGACCATTGGTTCCCACAGTTTAGAATTGGGGATTGTGAGAACTTTATTATCCAATAGTGTTTTTAAAACAGTCTTGAGGGGCTCTCCCAAAGGAGTGAAAGTTCTTTGAGGTTTTGAAGTCCATGTCTGACCCTTGCTATTATCATTGTTTGCCTTGGGTATGGGGTTATAACCTTAGCATCCTTGCTTTCCTACATACTATTAGTCAGATTGAACACCTCAAGTTTAGGGTTAATGTTAGAGGTGTCAACCACTCCTTCATTAACAACATTTTTGTTTTGCTTCCACCATTTAGGCTTGGAGTTGGAGTTTTTGGTTTTGTTTTCATTTTGAAGGGTGATCTCCCCCCTTTTGACCATGAATTCCTCAATACGGAGGGCATTTTTAATCATTCTTTCAAAGCTTGGAGAGTCTTGCATTTGTAAAGCATAGTTCAATTCAGGCACTAGATTATTAATGAAGATCTCCATCTTCTCTATTTTGGGAATGGCCCTTGAATATCGTGTAAAAATCTTCCTCCATCTTTGTACAAAGTGTGTAAATGATTCACCAGTTCTCTATTTGGTATTACATAGGTCCATCATAGTCACATCATGTTGGATTTTGTAGGAGTAATGCTGGATAAAGCCTTGAATCATCTCCTCAAAGGTTTTGACTCTAGGGTTTAGTTTTGAGAACCACTCCATGGCATTACCTCCTAAAATTCCTGGAAATAGTCACATGAGGTATGTGGGTTCATGCATGTACTCTATGCTTAGAGAAAAAAATTCCCTCACATGATCGTGTGGGTCAATTTCTACTGTGTATTTGTCATACTTTGGTCTTGCCACATTGAGAGGAAATAGGACCATAGTGATAATCTTATCAAAAGGAAATGCACAAATGGTGTCCAACGAGTATTGTGTTTTGCGTTTCTCTTTCCCCTATTTGAGGTTTGTGAGTTCTGTTTGCATAAAATTGAGTTGCTTCGTGAGAATGGATATAGGAGTTGTGATGGGGAGGTCACCTTTCTCTCCTAGACTCCTACTCTTTCTTAGGAATCTCACTTTGGACCCTATTCACTTCAGGATCCTCTAGACTCACACTTGAGTCTCTTCAGGGTTACTCACAGACCCTAACTAGAAGGATTTCTATGCTCCCTCTCTCCTAGGTTTCCTACCCACCAAAATGTTCTACTCTTTACCTTATCTTTCTCCCCATGACTGAATAAAGTCAGTCATGCACCTTTCTCCTTCTATCTCTCTCTCCTACAAGTTCTCTAACCAAACCATTTAGCTCGCCTAGGACTTGTCTACAATTCTGACTAGCCTCTTCTAAAACACAAACAAAAAAGAAGAATAAAAATACATGAGGGACACTTCTTGACAGTCACACTCCATAGGGTGGATTATTAGAGTCAAAAAGCATCCATGGTACTTAACTAAATTCAAAATCCTACTCTATAGAAGTCTGTACACAACAGAAACATGCACAGAAAACACATGAAACTATTCTTTATTGAAAATCTGACAATTACAATGTAAACTAAAATCTTCTTGCTAGTCTTCTCAGTCTCAAATTTCTCCAACCTCTGGTATGAGTTTCCTTCCTTTCTTATATATTCATCCTCTTCTTGATTTGTAACCGTTTCTAGGTTACCTACCCGCCTGAGGATTCTAACTACCTCGGCTCTTCGTCTTCCTCCCGTAACTGTCATCAAGATCTTCCTTAGCATGGTTGTCGACGTGGACATCATTTTCCTTCGTGTCACTGAATTTTCCAATTCCCTTTGTGATGTTGACAAGTCAACATATTTTCTTCCTCTATCTGTGGCATCATAACTCTTTCTCAGCTTAGATCTCGATCATACATTTTCCTCACTCTGACTGTTAGTCGCAATGTCGCAAGTCCTAATAGCCATGCATGTCGATCTTGCGATACATTGTTGTCGCATTATAGCAAGACTGATTAACTTAACCGCCTATTATCCTGTGATCTTGCGACCCACTATTGTTGCGTCACCGCAACACTCATTTACTTAACCGCCTGTTGTCCTACGATCACGCGACACACGGTCATCTCATTATCGCAGCACTTATTCACTTAACCGCTGATTACCTTATGACTTGGCAATACACTGTCATCGCATTGTCACCACACCTATTAACTTAACCGCTGATCATCTGCCGACTGTGCGATAAGCCTTGTCGTGTCATTGCAAACTATTTCCTGCTAACCGCTGAGCATCTGCCAACTTTGTGATAACCATTGTCGCTTCATCGTGATCTATTTCATCCTAACCGCTGAGCATCTGCCGAATTTGCGATAACCATTGTCGCTTCATCGCAAGCTATTTCAAGTTAACCGTCGATCATCCTGCGACTTTGTGATAAGCCAAATGCCACTGGCCCACTCTTGCGCTAAGAGTTAAGAACTGTTAGCGTTTAGGAGAATAACAGAAACTGCTAGCCAAACAAAACTTCATCGTTCACTGTGATCTTCTCCCAGACCACCTCTGTTAAACCTGCTAGGGTTTTGGAGCTAAAACCCTAGGGTGCTCTGCACCATACTCCCCCCTCTGAGAAGGAAAAACTAGTTTGAATTAGTCGGCAGCAATGCCAAACTAATTCCTTGTTTTCTACAGTCTTCTTCGTCCATCCATGTCGCTTCTACTTTTGGTAACCCTAACCATTTGACAAGGTATTCTCTGTATACCCTTCATCAAGCTATCTTCTTAACTTGTGAATCCAGGATTTTCTCTGCTTGCAACTTTGACTTAGTTTTCACCCGTATATCTTGAACATCTTTTCCTACTTCCACCTTTTGAGTAATCTCAAGCATCACTAGTCCTCTGTATGGAATAAGATCCTGCACATTAAAAACAGGTGACATATCCAAATTGTTAGGTAAATCAATTTTATAGGCATTCTACACATATTTCTCCAATATCTTGCAGGGACCTATTCTCCTCATTTGCAGCTTAGTAGGAATCCCCTTCTATAATCTGGCTTTGTTCAGATGTACCATTACTAGATCTCTAATTTGAAATTGATTTTCTCTCCTTCCTTCATCTACCTTCTCTTTTAATCTCTGATTTGCCTCAATCAGATTTTTCTTCCCCTGATCATGTATCTCCTTCATAGACTATGCAAAGTCATCAGCATGTCCACTTATCACTTCCTATCCTTTTAACTCTCTGAGTTCACAAACTCCACGTGGATGTATCCCATATACAATCTGAAATGGGCTTTTCCCTGTAGTCTTGTTAACACTGTCATTATAAGCAAATTCTGCCTGTGGTAACACTTGATCCCAGGCTTGTCCATACTCCTTTGTTAAGCATCTAAGCAAGTTTCCCAACACTCTATTGATAACTTCTGTCTGACCATCTATTTGAGGATGGTAGGCAGAA
>MU225079.1:2598501-2631287 GCA_018584345.1 Thuja plicata
GCTCCCTCTCTCCTAGGTTTCCTACCCACCAAAATGTTCTACTCTTTACCTTATCTTTCTCCCCATGACTGAATAAAGTCAGTCATGCACCTTTCTCCTTCTATCTCTCTCTCCTACAAGTTCTCTAGCCGGACCATTTAGCTCGCCTAGGACTTGTCTACAATTCTGACTAGCCTCTTCTTAAACACAAACAAAAAAGTAGAATAAAAATACATGAGGGATGCTTCTTGATAGTCACACTCCATAGGGTGGATTATAAGAGTCAAAAAGCATCCATGGTACTTAATTGAATTCAAAATCCTACTCTACAGAAGTCTGTACACAACAGAAACATGCACAGAAAACATAGGAAACTATTCTTTATTGAAAATCCGACAATTACAATGTAAACTAAAATCTTCTTGCTAGTCTTCTCAGTCTCAAATTTCTCCAACCTCTGGTACGATTTTCCTTCCTTTCTTATATATTCGGCCTCTTCTTGATTTGTAACCATTTCTAGGTTACCTGCCCGCCTGAGGATTCTAACTACCTTAACTCTTCATCTTCCTCCCGTAACTGTCATCAAGATCTTCCTCAACATGGTTGTCGACGTGGACATCATTTTCCTCTGTGTCACTGACTTTTCCAATTCCCTCTGCGATGTTGACAAGTCAACATATTTTCTTCCTCTGTCTGTGGCATCATAACTCTTTCTCAGCTCGGGTCCCGATCATACATTTTCCTCACTCTGACTATTAGTCGCAATGTCACAAGTCCTAATAGCCATGCATGCCGATCTTGCGATACTTTGTTGTCGCATTATCGCAAGACTGAGTAACTTAACCGCCTGTTATCCTATGATCTTGTGACCCACTATTGTCGCGTCATCGCAACACTCATTTACTTAACCGCTTGTTGTCCTGCGATCACGCGACACACGGTCATCTCATTGTCGCAGCACTTATTCACTTAACCGCTGATTACCTTGCGACTTGGCGATACACTGTCATTGCATTGTCACCACACCTATTAACTTAACCGCCGATCATTTTCCAACTGTGTGATAAGCCTTGTCACGTCATCGCAAACTATTTCCTACTAACCGCTTAGCATCTGCCGACTTTGCGATAACCATTATCGCTTCATCACGAGTTGTTTCATCCTAACCGCTGAGAATCTGCCGACTTTGCGATAACCATTATCGCTTCATCGCAAGCTATTTCAAGTTAACCGCCGATCATCCTGCGACTTTGTGATAAGCCAAATGTCACTGGCCCGCTCTTGCGCTAAGAGTTAAGAACTATTAGGGTTTAGGAGAATAACAAAAACTGCTAGCCAAACAAAACTTCATCGTTCACTGTGATCTGCTCCCGGACCACCTCTGTTAAACCTGCTAGGGTTTCGGAGCTAAAACCCTAGGGTGCTCTGCACCAAGTTGGTACCTCCTTTTCTTTGAGCTTTTCCACATCATAATCCTTAGGTAATTTGACACCTTTAGATGCTAGATGGAGGAAGTATTTCTCTTTATCATCATCAATCATTTTCTCCATTATTTTATGGAATATCTTGCTCTTTTTGAGTTTTTCATATTCTTCTTTAGTGATTTTGTTCTCACTGCTGGACTCAAATAAGGGATGGTCAAACTTGGGTTCTTCTTCCTCATTCATATCTTTAGGATTTTTTCCATTGTTATATTCCTCAAAAGCCTCACTCCATCTACGAGTGTTGCTATCCATTTTTGGGGAGTCTAGATCAAGTAGGGAACTACAAGATGTTTCCCCTTGAAAGTGTGGTGGTTTAGGAGTCACTTTTGATCCTTTAGATGTGTACTTGTTGCATCTTGTGTTAACCATGAAGTTATTTCTCAACTTTGTCAATGTTTCCCAATAGTGCAAGTGAGAGTTTTAGACCATTCAAGTGGGTGTGTCTAGGTAAGAGTAACTTTTTGTTGTTGGTGGACATAAATGATTCCAATGTCAGAGGGTTAGAATGCCCTGATAGTGAGCTGGGAACCAAGTTGTTGGTAGAAAGCGAGTAGACCACACATATTGAACTGGTTGTGAAAGAGTGACTTAGCATGCAAGGTAGATGTTTTGAAAAAGTTTGGAATCTTCAATAGGGAGACCAAAAAAGACAACATGAACCAGCTAAAGAGCCAAAAGGGTATCCTAATCAACTGAGACTTTCTGAGAATCTATCTTGTAAATGCCCACTATCCTAGATGCAAGCTCCCAGATGCAAGCCTCTGATGACACTAGATGCGAGCCTAAATCCTAGATGCGACTATGTGCTGAACAAATGCAAGGTAGTATATCAGATGTGATACTAAATACCAAATGCGATACAGGACATATGGGATGAAATTTTCTGATGCCTCTGTCAGTTTTGATCAGTTCCAAAAAGTTTGTTTTGGAAGTGCATGAAGTTTGTCTGATTATAGTTTGGTTTCTGAGACCTGTTGGAGAGTGAAAAACACATGCGTTGATCCAAGATTGAATGTTGTTGTTTTTTTTGAAGATTTTATATTTTTAATGATTTTGCAAACATGTCAAATAGATTTGCACTGTTAGGAGGGTGAAACAACCACTCATCTTTTTCCTATTCTCTAGGTGGAGGATGAAAATCTTTGCTGGTTGACTTAGGTACACACTCAAATGCTAATCAGAATACAGCCATCACCAAGCACACAATGGCTCCAGTCACGATGTTGTATTAGCCAACTCCAAATGCAAGTGAGGGCATGATATGATGAGTGTCTCGGGGAAATTAATTTTTTCCTTTCACAAAGATTATCACCCTTTTGGGGGTGAATCAGGAATTCTTTTAGTTGAAATTGTTATATATTATTGGGCAATCCATTCGAAACCATCCCCCATAGAATTGTACAAGGGAAAATTGAGGCGTATAGCCCTATGAGTACCTGAATATATGTAGTCTCGCAAGAAAGATTCAAGTGGCTCCGCTCTACTTATACCCAAGCATGTTCAAGGAATGATGTCAAAATTCCATGAACAAAAACTGGCTCCATCTTCTGAGGCTTTAGCCTACGAGGAAGCAACTATTTATAGTGAGTTGGAAGGGTTGGCGTAAAACCTATCCTCACTTGGGTCATTCTCAGGAGATTTTTTCCTCAATCGCAAGGCCCTCTACTATTAAATATGCATACAAAGGATTGGAAAGCTTTGGATGTCTGGATTTCTAATTCCTCCGAAGAAGAAGAGCATACTCTCCTAATCTAACCTGTTTTCTCCCAAAACAGATTCAAGCAAAGTGGTTCTTTCCCTCAAGCAATGTTGTACCTGATTTACACGTTCCTATTTTAATGAAAACAAGATGCTTGAAAGTAGATTTTCCTTGTTCAATTAGCCACAATATTTAGTGAGTTTTCTTGTTCAATTTCTATTTCCCAAAAATGAATTATACGGTTGAACTTGTTCTTTGATCCACAAGATTTAGTGATTTGTGTTGTTCATTTATTGATCCAAAAGAATTATACGATGTGATTGCTTGTTCAATTAACTCCAGATTCTGTTCAACCCATAAACTGATGAGTGAGTTTTTGATTTTCCTTAAAAGGAAAAAAGCATAGTCCTCTAGTCAGTTTAGTGATAGATTGGAAAATGTATCTTAATTTTTGAAATATTGTAAATAGAGGTCAAGATGGGGGTTGGTAACCTGAAAAATTGAGTTAGTATCTGTTATTTTAGCTCCCACAAAAAACCTTCAATAACAACCTGCAAACAAATGTTAGGCTACAAAATATCAAAAACACAACTGGTTAAGATGTTAGAGTTAGGCAAATGAAGTGTGCAAATTTTCTAACTAGATGCGAGCCTAAAATAACTGAATGTGATACAGTATATTGTATGTGACCTTTCTCACCAGATGCGACAACATGCTCCCCAATTGCGAGCCTAAACTGAAAATGATTCAGGAAATCCTAGATGTGAGCCTCATTTTCTGTGGTGCAAGGGCGTATCCCGAATGCGATCCAGAATGACCAAAAATGACCCTATAACAAAATCCTATGCATGAAAATTAGTGAAAAATTGATTCAAAATGAGGCCAAGTTGGAAATCGAGCCCCACAGTGGGCACCACAAATGGCGGTGTATATTTGTGCACTTGTTGCCCCATGGTGGGCGCCAGAAATGTGTGTGTATATTTGTGCACCTGTTGCCTGCGACACAACACTTCAATAAGTCATTTTGTTAGTGAGAAACAAGGGTTAATGAGCATATAAAACCCTAACATTGACCTATTGATTTCTAACTAGGATGAGTGTATCAAATAACATAACAGCCCTTAGATTATGCTAATACCAGTGACATAAACAACCTAGCATGAAATATTTAAGTTTAAAACAAACTATTTGATTATTTAAGCATGCATATTAGTCTAAAATTGGCATTATAACTATGTAATAAATTAACTATGAAGTGTGCATGAAGCTAGGAAGGAATGGGTAGCATAACAATGCTTTGAGATTCTTTCAAAATCTTGGCATAACAACACTACTATTCAAAATTTTAAGCCTTTTTATGAGCTCCAAATCTCTTCAATTTATAGAGGAATGGGAGAGAGAGGGGAGACAAGGTTCATTAATGGAGCCCCTAAGGTCATTAATGAGGTGTAAGAGCCATTAACGCATTGGGCATTAATGACGGATGTGCAAGAGGGAATATCCATTAATGAGTCATTAATGAAATTCATTTAAGAGGCATGGGAGGGAGTAAGGCTCAACTTGGCAAGTTGGTCCTTTAGAGAAGTCATGCTTGAGAAAGTTGACTTTCTCAAGTTGGTTGAGTTGTTAATAGTTCCTTAATGGAATGTGACAACATTAGGAGGGGGGTTAGGATAGAATTAGAATTAGGATTAGATTAGCATGAGGGGAATAGGTTGGGATGGCTTAGAACCCAAGGTAGAAGTGGTTGAAATAGGTTAGGTTGAGGTTTAAGGGAATATAAATGAAATGAATTTATTTAATTCATTTAAAATATAGGAATTAATTATTTAAGAATTTTATTTCTTTTTAATAATTAAGGGGACTATAGCCAATTTAATTAAATTAAATAGGCTAGGGGAATGGGTTCATTTTGCAAGTGAGAAATTGATTTAATATTTATTTAATTCCTAGAAAATTAATCATTTTTAGCCATGTATTTGATTGATTTTGATTTTGGCTAAAAGTAAATAATTTAGTGATTTGATCACTTTAGGAGATTAAATTGATTTCAAAAGAATTATGCCAAGTAGTAATAGGGTCGTTTGGACATACTTGGGGGTATGATCACAGTTAGGGAAAAAAGGGTCTATAGTAGAAGCAGACCAAATCCAGGTGGTTACAGCTGAAGCATCTGGGTCTTCCACCCATGTTTCCACCAATCTATGATATTTATCACCGATTCCATAATAAACATTTCAATTTCTATGAAATGATTTCCCCACAATAAAATCCACCTCACCTCCTCTCTCTACCATGTGTATGTACCATTGTCTCACTCCATCAGTGCATGTAGCATAGAAGAACACTCTTCCTGCAGCACCTCACAGGTTAGTAACACATACTTTTGCTCATATATTATTTTATTCATTTGTATTTGGATTAAGTGTTCTTTTATTTTTTTTACTGTTGCATGCAAAGGCTTGGCGGGATCCATGCCTTATACTTAGTTGGGGGGAGGGATTATTTAATGCCTATTTCAAAATATTTCCAAATTAACATTAGCATGCAAAAAGGCAAACTTTATTTCTTGTCTTTTCACGATGACTGCCGTCATGTGGGAGCTTATTTGTCCTCCCATGATTTTGTCATCATGATTTGAAAGCAATTAAAAGCTAAGGTTGACTTAATAATGATATTTTTGCAACGTGTTAGGGTGGAAGACCTTAACATGCATGAATCTATGAATATCATTCAAAGTAATGCTTATTTTCCTGGAACTAAAAGCTATTATGTTCTCCAATTTTTCTCGTAAGAAACATCTTGAGTCTGTAAGGAGTCCTGCATTTTCCAATTTTTTTTAGTGTCTGTGAGAGCTCCTGCAAATCCATTTTTGTTGATAGAAATGAGTGGAGACCTTCAAAGGAATGAGCCTACAGATCATAACATTCTACTTGGGGACCCAGCCGCCCGTGAAATGTTTCAAAGAAGGGGATGGTTGGATTACTACCTTAGCCTTATTGGCTTTGATGAATAAATTTCTTTCTAATTTCTAAACACTCTAAAAAATGGTTTTGTAGTGGTTAAAGGTCTGAGGATAGAATTATCAAAGGACATCATGGCAGAAGTTTCAAATTTTCCATAGGAAGGAGAAAAATGGAGTAAGGATATTTACTTGCACTCAGCCAGGGCATAATTTACCCTACATGGTGACCCACAGTTGGACATTGATAAGAAACATGGCACTTCAAGAACATAATTACCCATGGAGTATATGCAGCCAGCTAGATTGATAATATCATACTTCACTTGTGAAGGTCGTTACAAGTACCTCCATGGACTGCATTTCAAGATTTTAAGTGCTCTCCACCATGAAAATAGTCCAGTAAACTTACCTAGTTTTCTATTTAATATTGTAAGAAAGCATCTCTAGTATAGTAAAGAAAGGTTCAATCTATTTCCCATCATTATTTAATCAAATTAGTTCTAGAAGGAGAATTAATTAAGAAATTGATTGGGACTTGGGATGAATTATTGGCCACGGAGTAAATAACACCTAGAGTGGTTGGCCCTAGAGGCCAGGGTGTAGGAAGAAGGTTTAACACAGTAATGGGAGTTTGTAAGGTAATACAGAAAGTAGAGGTCATTCCTGAAGTGTCTTCTTCTAAACCTAACCTATCTAGGAAAAGAGCCTGCAATGTTAGTACTGCTGTGTCTGATAAAAAGAAAGTTAAAACTAGGGAAGCCGATGTCACTCCTAATACTTCACCTTCCGAGGAAACTAGGTCTTCTGCCATGGAATATAAAAGTAAAACCCTAGAGGCAAAGGGTATGACTCTAGAAAAACAACCTCCTAACAATGAAGATGTTAGTAACCTAGCTGAGGAATGATTGCCCTCTCCTGAGGAGGCAACGCCAGAAAAACCTCTTGTAGCCATTACGGAGGAGGTGCCCACCAGTGGAAAAAAACATAAAGATCCTCTAAGCTCTTTTCAAACCCCTATTAGGAAGAGTGCTAGGATTTCTTCTAATATCAATAAGGCAGACAAAACCCCTGATCTAGTTGTAAATGTTGAATCCTCTAAGTCTGCAGAGAAGTCCTCTTCAAAGGCAATGGCTCCAACAAGTATAGATAGTGATACCATTTCCCACATTATGAATGATGAAGCTACAGCTGAACCACAAGCTAATTGCATCCTCATAGACACTGATAAGGATTCTAAGGAAACAAAGGAACTTTTCAATAACTCTGTTGGGAAAGATAGTGATGTCAATTCTAAAAAACTACCCCCCGATGAATTCCCTACAATAGATGAGGACATTGTTGAAAAGGTGTTTGAAAAAATGAGTAGAGATTGATTAGACACGCTGGCCAAAGAAGCTATATCATCCCAAGTGGATGATTCAATAAAAACCCTTGTCATATGGAGAGGAAAACTTCCATTGATGAATCCTGCCAAGCAGATGATTCAATAAAAACTGATGACAAAGAAAAAGGGTCTACTTCCACTAAAGAGGAAGTAGTAAATATCCCTCAACTTGCATCTAGGTGGATCAATATTCTTCAGTAGGAACCCATGCCACCACTCGATTTATCCACACCTATAGTAGCGGGGTTGAGCTTGTACCAAAATTTTATATGGCAAAAGGCACAATGGAAATTGGAAACAGAAAAAATGAAAAGGATCATTGAGGAGAAGGCTTGTCAACTAGAACAGAAAACAAATTGAATTGCAGCATTAGAGAGGAAAATTGAGTAGATCACCAAATTGATTCCTGCAGCAATGGCATGTAGGTCACCATCTCCATTTTATGCTTTGTTCCTTAAGGAGCAATTTGTTAATTTTCAATTGACTAGGATTATAGAGGGACTGAATCCTTCAATTTCTACACCTCAAGAATTTTATGATGCATTCCAATCAGCTCCCATGTCCATCAAAAACCTATTATGTGAATTGTATTTACACAATATTGTTGTACCAGACAATAGGGATTGGAATCCACTTCTGTACATGGGAGATGTTCAGTTAAGGGAAGTGATGTCTTGGATTCAAAATGAGATTAGCAAAGAGCGTTAGGCTTTTCCATATACAAGCATTGAGATAGATACACCCATCATGATGAGGCCTAAAGTTTAGAGTTCTAGGTGGAATTTCCTTGATTGGATCTCAATTATTATGAACCCTAGTGGATCCCACAAAGTCCTTCTAGTCAAAGAGAATACATACGCAGATTGGGAAAATCATTCAACATAGGATATTAATGTCATGATTGCAGCTTGCAAATAGAGGTGGGTACGGATGTCCCATGACTTAAAAATTATGGAACCTCATTCTCTACAGAATTTAACTCTTGCCACTCACTTAACCCTGGATGGTTTATAATTTTGGACAGAGCACTGCTGAATTACTGGATTCCCTTAAGGTTTCAACCTCATATCCTCCTACAGCCTTTACTGGTAGTAAATGAAAATGCAAAAGATCATGATATGACTCAAGAAGTACAGAGGTGGGAAAGGCTTCAGAACAACCATGGGTATTTCAACTATGTTGCTAATGAACCAGGTGAAAATGTCACCAGTGACCTGAGGCTTAGGGCTAGGATCTTTAATTTCATGATTGCTGGGGACCAACAATAGTGCATTTCGAGGGAATGATGAGCCTCTTAAGATTCCATCTTCTCAAATGTTTCTTACTTTCTTTTTCACCAGTTTGCTTACAAAAAAGATACTTTAAACTTGTGGTTTTATATGTATATTTTACATATGTAAAGACATAAGTAGGTAAGTGGGTGATAAAAGAACATGGTGTATTTGTTTGGAACTGATGGGTAGAAGTTACAAGATATAAGTAGTTACATGCTAATGAATGATCCTATTTCCTATACTATGTTTGTGGGAAGTCTCCTTCCTGTAGCCATGTGCCTTGCAAGAGTATTAATTGGAAAGTATCACTTCTTTCCTAGTATTAATCATAATATATATATATATATATATATATATATATATATATGTATCAAAGGTTGTTTTTGCTAACCATTTTTTAGGGATCAAGTCATGGCACATTCAATAAAAACATCATGGTGTTGAAGAAGTCAAGGACAGTCATTATTGTAAAAGTGCCATCATGCCCAAAGAATTGAGAAAGTGGTTGAAGAAGAGCATGCCGCAAGAATTTCACAGAGGAACAAGTCAATATAGTTCTTGAGTAAACACAGTGCACGGATCTAGAGCCACTACATGCTATATTTTGGGAAGGACTTGAAGACTTACTCTTGTTGATTGATATTTTCTGTTATGAGCATTATGTATCCATTAGTGTTCCTCATTAATGGAGTGATCCTAGATTTAGGGTGTAGTTGTAGTTTCTCCTTAAATAAGATGACTATTGTAACTCTTAAAAGTTATTCGAGTTAGTTGATTTATTTTCTAGAATAGAAGTTGATATCGTAACACTGTTTTACTTTCCAAGTAAATTTTCTCCATGAATGAATAGAGTGCATAATTTGAGTTTCATTCTCTTATCTTGATTGTATTTCTATTCACTCATCCAAGGGGGCCCACTTGGTGAGTGAATCTCTTTGTTAGAGTAGAAGTTATTTCCCTGTTCATTCAGAAGTAATTAGAACTTTGTTGTTCCTGCAGCCACTAGTAATAGAACTGGTAGATTGTTCCTGCAGCATAGGCGAGTAGAGTAGTTACTATTCATGATTACTATTTTCTTAGAGTAAAACAATTTACTTGAGATAGTATAGATTTACTGAAGCATAATGTATTTCAATTCCATAGGATTAGCCATGAGAATCAAGAAGGTTTGAAGCATATACTTTGCAAATACCATTCCAAGTTTACGTCTCAGGTCAATAATTAAATGAGACTGTATAATCTACTTAGCAGCCAATTAGGGTGTCCAATCCTAAAATAGAAGTCCAATGCTATGTGTTTCTAAGACAATTGTTTAGCCAAGCACCTACACACTCCTTTTATACACCTGGCCAAAAGTGAGCCTTACAAACAATATTAAATATCAGTCAACCCATTACAATCCATGATGAAACATGTAAATAACTAAGTCAGCCTCAAATAATTAATAACTACATAGAAGAACGTACCAATCTATATTTAAGTCTACACAAGATCTAATGCATAATTCCTCAGAACTCTGCACAATCTAAATGACCCCCTCCAATCACAGATGCAATCTCTAATGTTTGTCCAATCCAAAAAAATCCAGTTGGTAAACTTCATCAGCCAGTCGGTGAACTCCAGCAACCAAGACTCCAAGTCGGTACTAAGCACTAAAAAATCCATTGATCGCATTTATTAAAGCACCAATGCCAATAGTCACCAAGTCCATTCAGTGAAGAAAAGAACACCTTCCACTAGGCATCTAACGCAAACATCTTTTTGGTTGACACAAGATTGCTAAGTTTCCCAGGATGCTCCTACATCAGACATCCCAGGTGCTAAAAATATGTTCTATAATCTCTGTGAACATCTTTTGGGATTCATCACATAGATCCCAAACTAAATCTTGATATACATGTCTTTTGAGTCCTCAACCGATACACTCTTGTCGGTGTTCCATCTTGGAAAAGTCTTTCGTACAATAGACAACTAATTTCCTTGCCTTCTCACATCCTTCCTAAGTTTATTACAGGTCTTTTTTCCACTTTGACCTCTAACCCTATGAATTTCCTTGAGTTGAACTCTACCACCAATGCTCAGATTCCTCCTACTGAGGTTTGTATCCCACAAAGGAATTAGGGAAAACTTCCTGCCACCCTTCTCAATGGTAGATATATTATTAAAATAGTCATGCATGACCCTATAATCATACTTCCAAGGTCTACCGAGTAACACATGACAAGTAATCATGTCTAAAATATCACACAACACTTAATCCTTATACCACCCAATCTGAAAATCGATAAGACACTCCTCCCTTACCTCCAGATCATGTTCATCTTGTACCCAAATTATCCTATGAGGAAAAGGATGCCTCAACCTCCTCAAACTAATCTTCTAAACCATTTCCTCATAAACCAAGTTATTAGTACTTCCTCCATCAACAATCACCTTACAACATTTACCACCAAAATTACACATAGTCCAGAATAAATTTCTCTTCTGACAAGGATCAACTTTCTTCTTTGTCATAAATGTTCTTCCAATCATCATGTTTTCACCATCCACCTTGGGTTCATTCTCTACAACTTCATTCACCACAACATTCCTTCTATTCATGGTCTTCTTATGGGGAGATTCAAATGACCTATGTCTTTCTTCTCTACAACCATAACAAGTACCTCTAAATCTACCTCTACCTATTCTTCACCTTGGTTCAATAGGATTAGGCCCATCTTCAGAAATCTCTTTGTCTTTTCCAAGGTTCTCCTTATTTTCTTTCCCTCAGGAGTTACCTTGAATTTTCCTTTTCAACTTATCCTCTGCCTTCAGTGCATATTGATAAGCATCCTCAACCAACCCAATATTCAACATGGCAATCTCATCCTGGATACTGAATCTGAGACCATTAATATATGTGGCCACTTTTTCCTTAGAAATCTCCCTATGTCCATATCTAATAGTCATCTTGTATAAATCCTTGGTATAGTCCTTCACACTGAGATCTTTCTACTTCAGATCTTGCAACTTCTTAAACAACTCAAGTTCATATTTGGTAGGTATGAACTTATCTTTCAATATCGTCACCATTAATCTCCACTGAGTGATTTTCATCTCACCTTCTTCCTCCCTATCTCTTTGTAACTCTTTCCACCATAAGGCAGCATGCCCTTTCAACTTAGTTTGTGCTAACCTAATTCTAAGAGGATCTCCAATATCTTCCTTCTCAAAGTAGTCTTCTAATTCACCGATCCAATCAATCAGGTCCTTGGGTTTCAATGTACCTTAAAAATTATACACTTCAATCCTATGACTTGTATTCAACTGAGCCATATATCTTTCCAACTGATCAACTCTATCATCTCTACTATGTCCTGCACCTTCAGTAGCATCTTCAAAATCTTCAAAAACTTCTTCATAGCCATCCTCTATTCCAGGGTTCCTTTGCAAACCAATAATGGCCCTCATGATTTTAGCTACCATCTCATTCTTCATCATCGCCATCTTAGATCTAAACCTTTCTATCACTTTTGATTCAACCTCATCAGAGAGATATGCAATCTCCCTAGGGTCCAATCTTCTCAGAGGAATCTTAAAATCCTCTATAGAAAATCCACTCCTGACCACCTCATGGCAACCTCCAAGTTGTTGTAAGTGCAAACTTTAATCTGCCACCTCATGAACAACCAGACCACGGCTCACAAGTTCAGGAACATAGAGATGCAACCAATCTCCATGAAGGAATGAACCTGATTAACCTCTCTTTGATACCACCTAATGTAGTGCCAAGGATGGAGGGTCTAAAAATAGACTTTCCAACCAAGTGACAAACACCCACACAGTGGAAACACAATGCAAACACAAGATATGAACAACAAATAATAGTTTTTTTCAATAATTGAGCATTACAATCAACATGTTGAGCTGTAAGGCCTTCTCAGTTATGGGTGATAAAAAAAATTCCAACAAGATCTCACGGGATCCAACTACACCAATAAATCCTACATCTAAGTGGAAGAAACTACAAGGAAAGATCTAAACTTGTGCTCTCAAGCCACAAAGCAATCATCCTTAGTTTTCCTTCTTACCCACTTACTACTTTCTTCACTCTACCTTCCTTTTTCTCTAGTTGTCCTTCTCTCCTCCCTAAATGCTACCTACAAACTCCTTTTATATATTAGGCCACAAGTCAACCTTAAAAACAATATTAAATATCATTTGACCCATTACAATCCATGATGAAACATGTAAATGACTGAGTCGGCCTCAAACAATTAATAACTACATAGTAGAATTCACCAATCCAAATTTAGGTCCACACAAGATCCAATGCATCATGCCTCAAAACTCTGCACTTTCCAAAAAAACTCCTCCAATTGCAGATGCAATCTCCAATGTCTGCCCAATCCAAAAAACCCTATCTATAAAATCCATCATCCAGTCGGTGAACTCCATCAATCAAGACTCCAAGTTGGTACCGAGCACTAACAAAGCCACCAAGCTCATTCGGGAAATCACCGATGCCAAAAGTCACCGAGTTTTTTTGATGAAGAAAAGTACACCTTCCACTGAGCATCTAACTCAAACATATTTTTGGTTGACACTGGATTTCTAACTTCCCCAGGATGCTCCTACATCATTATGTAATAAAAGAGTCATGACCAAGTATCACAATCAACTTTCCTTTAGCATAGATAACATATAATATTATCCCTTTTATTTCACCTAGATCTACCCATTCCTTACACTTCTTGAAGTACAGCACATTACAACATTGGTCATTTCTAGATTTTTCTATTCGGGAGCTCACAAATACATAAATACATATTACATCAAGCACAAGATACATGTTACAAAAGAAAAGTCTTAAACTACAATTCTGGAAAGAAGCATGCACTGGGATCATCCATAGAACCACGAACAATACATCAATATAAAAATATTAACCACCCAACCATGTGGATCCAAATAGGTCCACTACCCCATGCTAGGAGATAGAAACCAAGGTCCACGCAAGAGGTATCAACTAGGATATTCCTAAGTTGGCAAAAACCTTTCCCCAAAATCACAACACAAAAGCTTGAACAATAAGGCAAATAGAACCAACCGAGACATGATCATCAATGATAGGATCTCTAAATTATGTTCCCTACCCATAAACACACATTATGAAGGCATAAGGATACCACATTACAAAATGATAGAATTCATAACAATTCCACAACATCAATTGATTGAATTTAGAAAACCAACAATTTACATAATCCACTGAACAACCCTAAAGCCTAATATGGCACTCATATTAATTCAAAACACTTAAAGAGGCATCTAAATGCACCATAAATGATAAAAATCATAATGAGATTAAAAATAAGCCAATTTACTTTAAAAATGATCCTATCAACCTCTAATAACCATACAAACCCTAAAACGTTTAATCTTCTTAAACTAATATATTTCAAACAAGGATTAAATGCAAAGAATAGTCATCAAAGAATAATCACCCTTATCTTCCACAAAACACATAATCAACCCCATTGCTTTAGTGAATATTTAGATAACATAATTATAGACTCTCAATCCAATTTTTATAAATATCCAAGTATAGGAAAGAAAGTTATGGCTTTTGTTCTAAAACAAAAAAAACCCTAGTTAGGGTTAAGACCTGCCTTCACTAAAATGGTTGTAACTTTCACAACACATAATAAAAATAATCAAAACCAATGGTCAATGAAATATAAGACATAGTACCATATCTTATATCAAATTTATATTTTAAATGATCATACCATCCTGTACCATATGAATACATTTGACAGAAAAATTGGAACAAAGAATGGACATGTATAGTCTAAGAAAATGTCTATAATAGGAAATTAATTAGACCCTAAAAAGGAAATCAGAGATATGCCCATTTTAGATATCTGAATTTAAATTCCAAAAATTCAACCAATAAAATATTTATACTTAATTTAGATTATTTAAATAACATATCCCCAAAAATGGGTTGCTAAAAACCCTAGGAAAACACATGGCAATTTTCACAAAAAAGAACTCAAAACTTTTAAATAACTCAAGGAATGGAAAGTAAAGATATAATAAATTATGAGAATATATAACTAGATCTATATTTTATCATATACATTAAGCAACCATGAAATTAAATCCATACCTCATGTCCTACAAAGATTCAACTGAAGGAGGAAAGAGACAAAAGAGGAAGACAAATCCAACTTGAGATGCATCCTTCACACCCTCTCCACTTTCGAAAATATCCATGGAAAGTAAAACCAATATTTCCTAAATGTTTCATCCCCTATCACACCAAAAATAAAAACATAATCCATATAAATATATTTCTCAAAAGTAACCAACCCCTAACTAGCTCTTAACTAAAATATAATTATAAACTAACAACTATATATAACTTATAATAAATAATTTATAATATTAATACACATATTTATTATTATCATAATGTGGAATAGAATATATAAGAAATATTTAGCCCATCCATATTATTGATAATTATTAATTAAGAATATTAAACCTCACTTTAATTATTAATAATACTCTAGTTTATTTTAGTCCCAAACTATACACCATAAATAATATCCGTAATCATTAAAATATAATCACGAAAACTTATATATATACATATATGTGTGCAACCATATATATATATATATATATATATATATATATATAAGTCAAATACCAAATACTAAAATCTATGTGACTATGAAGTAATAGCTCAACATTAATGTCATTACATATTTATACTTACTATAAGATATAACACTCAGATAGAATAAAATCACATGCCTCAAAATATAACCATCCAAATAGGACATACACTCAAATATAAAACACAGAGAAAAACACAATTTAAAACAAGGCAATTCAATCAAAACTCCTAACTAATCATGAAACCCTAAAACACAACATCACAAAGATCAAGTGAGAATCATCCCATGAACACCAACATAATACCACAAAACTAGATAGGGAAAATAACTGATAAAAAGTCACAAGAAAGACTAATCCTAAAAAGTTATACCTCTTAAATAGGAAACCTATTTCCATAAGGGAAGGCATTTGTGAGAACCTTAGTACTATCTCCACAACAACAACTATCAAGGATTTGAGGGCACTCTCAGACCTGTGAAGCCAAGTGGAGTCGAGGCCTAGTTGGTGCAGGATAACCTAGGCTATCCTCTAAACCCTAGTCAGTTTTGGCTTGTAGCTGACCCTAGCCAAGTCAGTGTGTGTTTTCTTAAGACCTTAGAAGGTCATGTTTTTATGTGTGACTAGATGGATTAGTGGTTAGTTCTATTTTCATCTTAGTCTTTGTTATTTGCTTTTAGTCCTTAGTTTGGTCTAATTTAGGGAAATGATGTCTAAATGTGTCCAATACCCATGTGTGGTTATAAATATTCTTAATGAGGCATAAATCATGTTAGTTCATTGAAATTAATGGGTTAGAGGCCCTAAAGTGTAGTTTGCATCATAAATGCAAAAGATGCCAAAAGTTGTCATGACAATATTTGCAACTTTTTGCAAATGTTGCATGCAACTCAACAACATTGTATTCCCTCCATTCTAGTAGTGAAAAATGAATGATAGTGGCCTGAAATGGTGGAGGAGGAATCTTTAGACACTCTATGGCCTATTTTCCAAGGTAGAGTGAATGTATGCAAGTTTTGGAGAGCAATAGAACAAGTGTATTTGGAAACAGAGTACAGTCGATGTATTTGCAAGATCTTTGTGTTTTAATGGATTGAATTAACTCATCTAAGTGTGGATTCATGTGGTAGAGACATATCTAAGAATTTTTTCATTCAAATGCAAGTATATTATAGTTTATTTGATATGTGTAGGAAATTGTTTACTAACTAGGTAGTCTGTTGGTCCAGTTTAGGTAGATTTTGGTTTTATGGCTCCCCCATGAAATTCAACTATGGGAAATGCAAAAGGTTGAATTAATTTGTTAGGTGAGCCTCTTTATAGTGTAAATATGTAGGTAGGAGATGAAGAGAGTTGATTTACAAATTTTAAAGTCATGCCCTAGGTGAGCTAGGACAGTCCGGTTAGGTGTATGGTAGGTGAAAACAAGAATGCAAAGACAAGGGTGTGCATGGGAGTACTGAACCAAGTGTAACCTTAGTGTCTTTAGGGTCTCATAGATGCCTAGTATTGATTTTATAACCCATCCAATCCATGTGGATTTATTTTTACATATAAATCAGAGAAGTGCTTGTGAGGAGCCAAAATAGGCCTAATAGCCCTATATTTTAGGACAGAGGTGTACGGATAGTTTGGGACCTTACACCTTAAAAATATTTTACGTTTCCCAAAAGGGTGTCTAGATCCTAGATTGGTTTTAGGGGTTTTGTGTAAGTTTTAAGAGTAAATCCATAAAAACTCACTGGATAGGGCTAATTGGTGTTTTAGGCCTACTAGGACAATTTGGGTGCAAGTTTTGAACTCGACTAAATTGGGATTTAAGACCTATGAAATTTGGATTGTATGGATGCAGAATGAACATAAAAAGAGTGCACAAGACCCTTGTGGCATGTGTGGAGTTGGTGTGAAGGATTTGAGATTGCAATTCTTCAAAACCAATGAGAAGTAGTGTGAGACAGAACTAATGGTGGATGTCCTTCAAGGTGAAACACAATAGTTGTAACTCTTAGGGAAGATTTAGGAGGATTATTAGGCTTAGTGCCTTGAAACTAGTGAGGTCCTAAAAGAGGAATTAGGATCCTAAGTGGACTAGGACATGCTAGGTCCTATCTTGAAGTATTGTGTAAGCACACCTTGGGGTTACTTCTATTAGAGTGGTACCAGAGCTTGTTTTGATCAAGATTGTGGTTAATGTTTCAACCAACTAAATTAGTAGGAGAGTCAACAATGGTGAATAATGCTAAGCTAGCTAAGAAAGTAGATGAACAAGAAGAAGAGAATAGAATACTCTGAGACATATTGGCTTAATTAGAGAAAAAAGTGGATGAATTTGATGTGAAAGTAGATGAAGTGAAGGACAAAGTTGAAGGGAAAGGCAAAGGCATTGCCATTGAAGATGAAGTCTCTGAAGCTGATCATGTTCTTGACCAAGAACCATTCCTGAAATCCCTATAGGCTATGAGTGGAATATCATTGGAAGGAGTTCCCTTTTTCAATGGAAAAATGGAACCAAAGGTACTCCTTTATTGGATATAGGGACTAGAAAACCATTTTTAGTGTGATGGTACCACTGAGGCTCAAAAGGTGAAGGTTGCAAAAGCAAGACTAAGAGGGTCTGCACTCACTTGGTGGAAATTCATCCAAGATGAGAGAGAGAGAGAGAGAGAGAGAGAGAGAGAGAGAGAGAGAGAGAGAGAGAGAGAGAGGGAAGGGAAAAGGACCATTGCTTCATGGAAGGCTATGGTAGCAAGATTCAGTGATGCTTACATCCCTAAGGATTATGAAATCTAGTTGCACAAAAGAAGACAAGGTTTAAGAAAAAAGGACCTCGATGTCAACTCGTACATTGAATAATTTTAGAGACTTTGTATGAGGTCAAGAGTATAAGAGGATGAGAAGGTGAAGGTAGAAAGGTACCTTAATGGACTTATATGTACTATTCAAGATGAGATGAGTCTTTTGACTCTAGACACAGTTCAAAAATGCCACCAAATTGCTATCAAGGTGGAAGACAGGTTGAAGAAGAAACAAGATTCAAGCACTTCAAGAGGAAGGGGTAGAGGAAGAGACACCAAAGGACAAAGAGGTGGTTATGGTGGAATAAAATCTGAATCTAAATGTCAAACAAAGACTAATCTCACTAAACAGCATGAAGGAAACTTCAATAGAGGGAGTTTAAGTAGAGAAAGGAACTCTAACATTAGAGGAAGAGGCAGTAGTCATGGAAGAGGAAACTATTTTTCCAACATGAAGTGTTATCACTATAATCAGTTAGTAAATCTGGCATATAGGTGTCTAGAGAAGGGAAATACCTCTCAAGGAGGTGACAAAAGAGTGAACTATGTTCATGAGGAGACAAGTGGAAACAAGAACCCTGAAGTGCCATTAGAATCAGAGGAGGGAGAGAATCTTAGGATGAGAAGAACTCTAATCAAAGAGCCAGTGAAGGAAGAACTCATTCAAAGGATATCATTGTTTAGATTAAAGTGTAAGATTATGGGTAAAGTGTGTAGAGTCATCATAGACTCAGGGTCTACTGACAACATAGTGTCAGAGGAGGCAGTCAGCAAGATGAAAATGACAAGGATACCACACACCAGTCCCTATAAGGTCACTTGGATAAACAAAGGACATGTCCTAGTTAATGAGCAAGCTTGGGTAGAATTTTCCATTGGGAGATACAAGGATAAATGTTTATGTGATGTCTTACCTATGGACTCATGTCACTTTCTCCTAGGTAGACCATGGAAATTTGATAGGAAGGACATGCATGATGGAGTGAAAAATTCATACTCCTTCAAGAAGGATAATGTGACATACAAATTCTGGTCACTATTGGAGGATGCAAAATTGAAGACAATTGGTCCCAATGTTCTCATGGTGAGTGAAAAAGAGTTCTTAGAGGCTTTAGATGAAGGAGAAGGAGTTGTATTTGCAGTGGTGTTAAAAATAAAGGAATTTGCAGACAAAATAGATAAGAGGGTAGAGCTACCAAAAGAATTCCAAGAGATGTTAGAGAAGTATGAAGGAATAGTGAGTGATGGAAAACCATCAACCCTACCCCCTAAGAGGTCTCTAAGCCATCAGATAGACCTAATACTAGGATCTACTCTACCCAATAAGGACGCCTATAAAATGACTCCCCAACTGAATGAAGAAATTGCTAGACAAATCCAAGAGCTCCTAGAACAAGGTCTTATAAGAAAGAGCATTAGCCCTTGTGTCATGCCCACCGTCCTAGCACCTAAAAAGGGAGGAACTTGGAGGTTATGTACAAACTCCAGAGAAATCAATAGGATCACCATTAGTTATAGGTTCCCTATCCCTAGGATAGAAGACCTAATGGACTGTCTAGGAGGAGCAAGGTATTTTACAAAGATAGACCTAAAGAGTGGCTATCACCAGATTAGGGTAAATGAAGGGGATGACTAGAAAATAGTCTTCAAGACTATAGAAGGATTGTATGAGTAGCTTTTCATGCCATTTGGGTTTTCAAATGCCCCATCAACATTCATGAGGTTGATGAATGGGGTACTTAAATATTAAAATGGAAATTTTGTAGTGGTATACTTAGATGATATACTCATCTGTAGTAAGACAAGGGAAGAGCACCTCAAACACCTTGAACTAGTTTTTAAGAAGCTGTAGGAGGAGAATTTGATGATCAACTTAAAAAAGTGTGAATTCATCAACACAGAGTTAGTGTACCTTGGTTTTTTTCTATCTTAGGGTAACTTAAAGATGGATCCTAGAAAAGTGGAGGCCATCATCAACTAGCCTACTCCAAGAAAAAGAACTAAGCAATGTGGAAATTGGTGCTTTCTTGAGCCAAGAGGGAAGACCAGTGACCTTCCACTCTAAAAAAATAAGTGAAGCCAAGAATAAATATTCTTCTTATGACCTAGAGATGTATGCTCTAGTCCAGTCACTGGGAAAATGGAGACATTACCTGCTTCCAAAGGATTTCATATTCTATTCATAAAATCAAGCCTTGAGCTTCTTGAACTCACAAGACAAATTGAGTCATAATAATATGAAGTGCATTGAATACCTGCAAGCATACACATTCAATATCAAATATAAGAAGGGATTGCAAAACAAGGTTGCAGATGCCTTGAGTAGAATAGCCCTTACTATCCAGGAGATACAAATACAGAGCATGGGAATAGACAACTTAAAAGATCTATATGGTGACGATGAAGACTTTGTAGACATCTATAAGGTATGTAAAGAATATAAGAACCACTTTCATAGTAATTATTCTGAATATACTTTGGAAAGTAATCTCTTATTTAAAGGAAGTAAACTATTCTTCCCTAGAGGGTCTATAAGGGAGAATTTGATCTAGGAAAAACACAATGGTGCATTCAATGGCCATTCTAGGGTCAGTAAGATACAAGAACTTGTTCAGAGATTTTACTTTTGGCCAAAGATGAATGTTGATATTAGGAAATATGTTGAGAGTTGTATTTTGTGTCAGAAGGCCAAGGGAACATCTACTAATGCTGGCCTATACCAACCACTTCTTATCCCAACTAGACCATGGGAATGCTTGAGCATGGAATTTGTGGTTGGATTACCTAAGTCAAGATAGGGAATGTATAGTGTCTAGTAATAGTGGACAAATCTAGTAAAATGGCTCACTGTGTGCCCTGCAATACAACCAATGATGCCAGTCAAATAGCTTCTCTTTTATTTAAAGAGGTAGTTAGAATACATGGATTTCCCTTGAGCATTGTGTCAGACAGAGACACCAAGTTTATCAGTCACTTTTGGAAGAGTCTATGGAAAAATTTGGGCACCAACTTATCCTTTGGATCTGCATACCATCCTTAGACTGATGGTCAAATAGAGGTATTTAATACAAGTCTTGGTTATCTCCTAAGATTCTTAACAAAAGAGTATGGTTAGACATGGGACCAACTCATAGGTCAAGCTAAATATGCTTATAATGACACTTTGAATATGACTACTGGTAAGAGTCCTTTTGAAATTGTCTATGGTCTACACCCCAGAACCATTTATGAACTTAGAGAACTAAAGGATGGAGTTAAAGGGAGTGAATATGCTAAGGAATTTTCTTATGCTATGTAAGAGGTTCATGACACAATCAGGAAGACATTGATTGACAACACTGAGAAGATCAAGAGTAAGGTTGATGAAGGAAAAAGGGATGTTAAATTCAAGGTTGGGAATCTAGTGATGGTACATCTCAACAAGGCTAGACTATAGAAAGGAATCCCACACAAGTTACAGATGAGAAGAATTGGCCCCTACACTATACTGGCCAAGTATGGAGAAAATTCTTACAAAGTAGAGTTACCAGAGAACAGTGGCTTGTCACCTATCTTTAACATTGTAGACTTGGTTCTATACAAGTAACCAATCCCTGATCTATATTAGACCTTGACTGAAGTCATTCAAGAGGTAGAAAAAATCCATTTTCCCTATACAACAGTCAAGAAGGCAGAGTGCATACTGGAATCCATAATTTACAAGAAAAATAGGAAGAAGGATTACAAAGAACACTTAGTGAAGTGGCAAGGACAACTGGATGTAGATGAAACATGGATAAAGGAGTCAGAGTTCAAAAATATTGGTATTGATCCTGACTTACTCAATCCAAGGATGGATTGAAATCTTTCACTTGGGGAGGATAGTGCAGGAGCACCTAGGCTATCCTCTAAACCATAATTAGTTTTGGCTTGTAACTAACCCTAGCCAAGTTAGTATGTGTTTTCTTAAGACCTTATAAGGTCATGTTGTTGTGTGTGACTAGATGGATTAGTGGTTAGTGTTATTTTCGTCTCAGTCTTTGTTATTTTCTTTTAGTCCTTAGTTTGGTCTAATTTAGGGAAATGATGTCTAAATCTGTACAAGACCCATGTGTGGGTAGAAATATTCTTAAGGACGCATAAATTATGTTATTTCATTGAACTAAATGGGTTAGAGGTCCTAAAATGTAGTTAGCATCATAAATGCAAAAGATGCCAAAAGTTACCATGACAATATTTGTAACTTTTTGCAAATGTTGCATGCAACTCAACAACATTGGATTCCCTCCATTCTAGGAGTAGAAAATTAATGCTAGTGGCCTAAAATGGTGGAGGGGGTATCTTTAGACACTCTATGGCTCATTTCCCGAGGTAGAGTGAATGTATGCAAGCTTTGGAGAGCAACAAAGAAAGTGTTTTTGGAAATAGAGTACAGTCGATGTATTTGCAAGATATTTATATTTTAATAGATTGGATTAACTGATCTAAGTGTGGATTCATGTGGTAGAGAAATATCTAGGACTTTTTCATTTAGATTTCAATTCTATTAGAGTTTATTTGATAGGTGTAGGAAATTGTTTGCTAACTAGGTAGTATGCTGGTCCAGTTTAGGTAGATTTTGGTTTTATGGCTCCCCCATGAAATTCAATTGTGGAAAATGCAAAAGGTTGAATTAATGTGTTAGGGGAGCCTCTATAAAATGTACATATGTAGGTAGGAGGTCAGGAGAGTCTATTTTCAAATATTAAATCCATGCCCTAGGCGAGCTAGGATAGTCTGGTTAGGTGTATGGAAGGTGAAAACAAGAATGCAGAGACAAGGGTGTGCATGGAAGTACTGAACCAAGTGTGTTCTCAGTTTCTTTAGGGTCTCATAGATCCCTAGTAATTATTTTAGAACCCATCCAATCCATTTGGATTTATTTTTTCATAGAAACCATAAAAGTGCTTGTGACGAGCCAAAATAGGCCTAATAGCCCTATATTTCAGGACAGAGGTGTACAGATAGTTTGTGGACCTTAGAACTTAAAAATATTTTATTTTTCCCAAAAGGGCATCTAGATCCTAGATTTTTTTATGGGTTGTGTTGAATTTTTAAGAGTAAATCCATAAAAACTCACTGGACAGGGCTAATTGGTGCTTTAGGCATACTAGGACAATTTGGGTGCAAGTTAGGAACTCGACTAAATTGGGATTAAAGACCTATGAAATTTGGATTGTATGAATGAAAAATGAAAATAAAAAGAGTGTTCAAGAACCTTGTGTCATGTTTGGAGTTGGTATGAAGGATTTGAGATTGGAATTCTTCAAAACCAATGAGAAGCAGTGTGAGACAAAACTAATGGTGGATGTGCTTCAAGGTGAAACACAATAGTTGTAACTCTTAGGGAAGAGTTAGGAGGAGGCTTAGGCTTATTTCCTTGAGAGTAGTGAGTCCTAAAATAGGAATTAGGATCCTAAGTGGACTAGGACAAGCTAGGTCGTATCTTGAAGTATTGTGTAAGCACACCTTGGGGTTACTTCTATCACTAGTACATGTAAGCATGTGGTGTAGTGCACTCATGACTATCATTGATTTCATGAATTTGTGTTTTTAATAACTAGATAGATCCTAGAGATAATCCTTTTTTTGGATCCACTTGTGTGGGGAAGGATCTCTAAGGCACTATTATAAGCCTTGTGATGCCTTAGTCCATTGGGATCATTAGTTTTAGCATTAATTTTCTTTAGGTGTGTTTGATGCTCTAGATGAGTCTTAGCATTGATCTTCTTAGATTCAAGTCATTTTGATCATGTTTTGTCAAGTTGATAGGTTAGAATCCAAATCAAAAGTCTCCGAGTTGCAAAAAGACAAAAAGTTGCAAAATGTTGCAAAAGATGTAAAAATATTTCTCAAGCAACTTCCAAATATTGCTTGAGAGTTACAAGATGGAAGACCAATAGTAACAAAGGGATTTGGATCATTTTGACTTCACTTGTGAAGTGGATTTAATTTTTTACTTTCAACCCAAGTGGTTAGAAGTTTTTTTTTGGTGTTCTGATGCAAAATGAATGGAAGATGAAGAGTTTTCATGAGCTTTATTGACTGGTACGTTCATGTCTGGTGTTCTCCTTGCAAGATAAGTTCATTTTTTGAAGCTAGTTTGTGTTAACTTAACAATTCAGTTTATTTGGGATTGAATGGTTTAGAGTAGAAGTGTTTTTGAGTTGACTTTCTAAAACCAGTCCTTGAAGATGCCTATTAGTAGCCCGTTTCATAAATGAATTCCTAATTTGCATTTGAATTGGTGAAATTTACCACCCTTCTTGAAAATGCAAGTTAGGAATGTGTACTTATGGATTCCTAAAGCTCAGAGTGTGGCCTGAAGGGAAAGACATGTTTGCATCAAGCCCTAGGCTGAATATCTCAATGTATTTAGCCAGGAATGAATGTAACAGAGTTAATAGTTTGAAGATTTGACTGGTAGGAGTGAAATAAATGTGGATTTTTATTAGTTGGAGTGTGGAGAAGGTTTCCAAAACCATGTATCAATCCCATGTACCCATTCCCTAATACCTTCTTTGATATCCAAGCCTAATTTGGCCAATTAGGTTTGTGAACTTAGTGGGAGTTAGGTGTTGCAAGAGTGGAGTTGGACATTAGGTCTTTGGGGGTAATCATAAATTCAAAAAGGGTGTTTGAATCTGCCCTTATTTTTCTTAGGTGTAACCAGGAAGAAAATTTATGTCCTAAAAACTAGTTGGGTAGACCTACAAGGAATTCTAGGACAGTCAAGGTTTGACATATTATAGAAGTTGGAGGATCGGTTTGAGGGCTTATTCTTTATCTTTAAAACATAATTAAGGTTTCCCAATCATTAGTTGGGTTGTGTGAATCCAGTGGTGAAGTTTTACAGATTTTGGCTTAGAATAGGGCTAGTATTGCTAAGTTACAATATTGAAGGATACTGGTTGGAGAATTTCTCACCTTGCAAAAGTTGGGAAATCATCCAATCACCATTTTTTGGTAGAATACATTGTGTCTTAAAGTACCAAGGAGATATACTTTGAATAAGTTGCATTTGGGGTGTAGGAAGAGAGAAAGACCCACCACATTGCTTCTTGCAGTGTGCTCTGCATTAGGTGGTATCAGAGCTTAGAAAAGATCTTGGGAACAATAATGGTAGATCAAGTTGATGACAAGGAAGAGGAGGAGATCCCTTTTAGGATTAAAAATGTGGAGATAGCTAAAATTGTGAGGGAACAAGTAGCTAATAATAAGAAGATAGAATCAGAGATTGCAAAGTTGAAAATCTCACAGACCAGTATGCCTACTAATGAAGATATTGAATTAGACCAAGAAGAAGATACCCCTAAAATTGAAAGGGTGGGAGTATAAAAATATAAAATACTTATAGACACCTTGGAGAGAGTGGGTAGGAGAGATAACAAACCAGATTTACCAACTTTTATGGGAAAGATGGACCCTAAGGAGTGTATGGATTGGGTAGAAGCCCTAGAAAACTATTTTGAACATGAAGACATTCCTACTCAATAGAGAACCAATATTTCCAAGTCTAAAATGAAGGGACTAGCACTAAATTGGTGGAATTTATTACAAATGGAAAGAGTGGAAAAAGAGAAGGAGTCAATAACCACATGGAAGAAGATGCTTAGGGAGATCAAAAACCAATTTTTTCCAGATGATTATGAGGCAAATCTGCATAAGAAGTTACCAAATTTGAAGCAAAAATATATTGATGTAGGATCCCATACTGATGAATTTCACAAAATCACAATGAAGGCCAAGATCCTTTAAAATGAAAAACAAAAGCTTGCTAGGTATTTGAATGGACTCAAATACAGTATCCAAGATGAATTAATTTATTTTTTCCTATAGTCTATACACCAGTGCTACCAAATGGAAATAAAGATTGAAGAAAAATAGAGGAGAGGAGAGAAGAATAGAAAATGAATAGGTAAGGGTTTCAAAGGTAGAGGAAGATTCCAAGGAAGGGGGTCATCACCAAGACCACAGGGAGAATCAAGTCACCAAGAGCCTGACAAAGATCAGAGTCATAGAGGTAATTTTAGAGGGGGTAGAGGAAACCATAGAGGAAGATCAAGAGGTAGAAAAACCACTGTGTTGACTGGAAAGTTTTTCTCCTACAACCATATTTGTCACCAATCTTTTAGATGCCCAAGCAAGGCCAGTACAAGCTTCAACACACCAAGAGGAGATAGGAGAGTGCAACTCACTCAAGATGAAGACTGTCAAAGCATGACTTAATATCATACCACTACATCCAAACATTCATACCCTGAACAAGGAGAGTGCATAATGTTCAATAGAACCCTCTTGAAGATTCCAACTCCCAAGGATCCCCCATGAAGGAAGAGTTTATTCAGAACTCATTGCAAGGTACATGGAAAAATTTGTAAAATTACTGTTGATTCTGGTTCTACTAAGAATTTGGCTTCTAATGAGATGATAAGTAGACTTGGTTTAAATAAAATACCACATCCAAGCCCTTATAAAGTATCTTGGCTCAATAAGGATCAACAAACCTTGGTAGATGAACAATGTTGGGTAGAATTCCAAGTAGGAGAATAAAGAGATAAACTTTTATGTGAAGTTGTGAACATGGATGCATGTCATCTCCTTCTAGGTAGACCATGGAAATATGATGTTGATTCCCAACATGGGGGTAAGAAAAATGTCTATACATTGACCAAAAATGGGGTAAGTTACACCATGCCACCTCTCCCTAATACTAATAAGGACAGAGCCTTAGAAAATAGTGTTATCTTAGTAGGAGAAAAGGAATTTTTGAAAGTCCTTAAGGAGAAAGATACCCCTTATTTTCCTATCATAGTCAAGCCAAAGAAAAAGCCTAAGAAGATGTCAATAGTTCAAGAACCTCAGATAAATGTTGGTCTAAAGGAAGTCAAAGATTTGTTGAAAAAATACAAAGGGATAGTTGCACACAACAGTACAGACACTTTGCCACCAAACATGGATATTTGTCACTATATAGACCTCATACCTAGTTCTACATTGCCCAATAAGGCTTCTTATGAACTGACCCCTGAACAAAATGTAGAAGTTGCAAGACACATTCAAGGACAATTGGATAAAGGTTTCATTAGGAAGAGCATAAGCCCTTGTGCAGTGCCTACAGTCCCAGCCCTTAAGAAGTAAGGTACATGGAGGTTATGTACTAACTCTAGAGACATCAATATGATAACCATCAGATATAGGTTTCCTATGCCAAGGATAGAAGATCTTGTGGATTGTCTAGGAAGAGAAAAATACTACTCAAAATGTGACTTAAGAGTGGGTATCATCAAATTAGGATCAGAGAATGGGATGAGTGGAAGACAACTTTCAAACAAGAGGGATTGTTTGAGTGGGTGGCAATTCTGTTTTTGGTCTTTCAAATTCTCCTAGAACCTTTATGAGGTTAATGAATGGGGTACTCAAATTTTTTATCAATCATTTTGTTTTTGTTTACTTAGATGACATATTAATCTTTATCAAGGATAAGGATGAGCATCTAATACATCTAGACATGGTGATGAAAATATTACATGAGGAGAATTTAAGAATCAATTTGGACAAATGTGTGTTTTTTCAAGAAGAGATAATATTTCTTGGTTTTGTTATCTCCAAGGGCAACTTGAAAATGGATCCTTCCAAGGTTGAATCCATAGTGAATTGGCCCACTCTGAAATCTTCTAGTGAGGTAAAGAGCTTTCATGGCCTTGCTAGTTTCCATAGAAAGTTTGTCGATATTTTTGGTGGGGTGAGTGCACCAATGATAGATACCATCAAAGGGGGAAGGAAATGTGAATTTTTATGGATTGATGCTACAGACAAGTCATTTGAATACTTGAAGACAAGAGTATCTGTAAAACCTATCTTAACACTCCATGAGTTTCACAAAGCCTTCACCATTGAATGTGATGCTAGTAAGAGAGCTATTAGGGGTGTTCTTAGTTAAGAAGGGAGACCTATGGCATTTTTTAGTGAAAAATGTAATGAAGCAAAGAAAAAGTACTCTACATATGACTTGGAGATGTATGCCATGGTTCAGTCACTTAGGAAGTGGAGGTATTACTTATTTCCCAAGGAATTTATTATATATACTAACAATCATGCTTTGATTTTTCTTACCATGTAGGAGAAATTGAACCATAGACACCTCAAGTGGATGAATTACTTGCAAGCATTCACTTTCACCATTAAACATAAGAAAGGGGTGGCTAACAAGGTAGCTGATGCCTTGAGTAGAAGAAACTTGGCTATACAAGAAATCACTTTGGAAAGTATAGGTATCTTTGTCCTCAAAGATATGTATCCGAATGATAAAGATTTAAAATAATTTTACAAAGTTTGCTTGGAACTAGGAGATAGATATCACACTAAATTTGCAGACTACACGATTCAAGGACTTTTGTTTAAAGTGGGTCATCTTTTTATTCCTGATAGTTCTATGAGAGAGAACATTATAAAAGAGAAGCATTGTGGATGTCTATCAAGCTATTTTGGTCTTGACAAGACACTTAAATTGGTGAGAAGATTCTATTTCTAGCCCAAAATGTAGTCTGATATAAGGAAATTTATAGTTTGTCAAAAATCCAAAGGAACCAGTTCCAATGCAGGCTTGTACACACCATTTTTGATCCCTAGTAAACCTTGGTACTCCATAAACATGGATTTTGTGTTGGGTCTTCCAAGGACCAAAGCAGGTTATGACAGTGTTTATGTGGTTGTGGACAGATTCTCCAAGATGGAACATGTATTACCTTGCAATAATACACATGATGCTTCAAGCATTGCAAGTTTATTCTTCAAAGAAATCGTAATAATCCATAGTTTACCTCTCACCATTGTCTCAGAAAAAGATCCAAAATTCTTGGGACATTTCTGGCATACCCTATGGAAGAGACTTGGAACAAACTTAGCCATGTCATCTGCTTATCATCCTTAGTCAGATGGACATACTGAAGTCATCAATAGATCTTTGGGAAATTTACTAAGATGTCTAGCAAAGGAGTATGGGGTAGCATGGGATTCAATCCTTTCACAAGCAAAATTATCCTATAATTATTTTTTCAATAGGAGTTCAGGACTCAGTCCTTTTCAAATTGTCTATAGATCACACCCTAGGGGTGTATTGGAGCTAAGAGATATTCAAAACCTTAGTCAGAGGAGTGCTCAAGCTGATGACTTTGTAGAAGTCATGAAGAATATACACGAACAAGTCAAGGAGAGACTTCAACATACCTCTGAGAAATGAAAACAAGTAGTAGATGTCAGGAGAAGAGAAGTCCAATTCAAGGTAGGAGACATGGTTATGGTTCACGTGAACAAGGAAATACTACCTAAAGATAAATACACCAATCTCATGATGAAGAAGATTGGCCCTTTCATATTCTTGAAGAAATGTGGTAATAATGCATATAGGATTGATTTACCTTCCAATGTTGCTTTATCCCCAATCTTCAATGTGGTTGATCTATATGCCTACAAGGGCCCTATAACTAATGTGTTTTTTGTAGGTGATCAAGATCTTCAATAGGACAAGGAGCTACAAGAACTACCTCAACCACCTTTGCAAGAAATTGAATGCATTTTGGATAAAAAGCTAAAAAAACAAACCAGGAGGTCTACATACTATGAGTACCTAGTAAAATGGAAAAATCATTCATTGGAGGATGCTACTTGGATGACTCCTGTAGACATCAATAAATCTAGATTCACATTACAAGATATCCCAACTCAACAGACTTGAGTTATTTTTGTCTTGGGGAGTATGGTGTAGTGCACCCATGACTATCACTGATTTTATGACTTTGTGTTTGTAATAACTGGATAGATCCTAGAGATCATCCTACTTTGTTTTGGATCCACTTGTGTAGGCAAGGATCTCTAAGGCACTCTTATAAGTCTTGTGATGCCTTAGTCCAATGAGATCATTAGTTTTAACATTAAGTTGCTTTAGGTTTGTTTGATGCTCTAGATGAGTATTAGCACTGACCTTCTTAGATTCAAGTCATTTTGATCATGTTTTGACAAGTTGATAGGTTAGAATCCAAATCAAAAGTCTCTGAGTTGCAAAAATACAAAAAGTTGCAAAAGATGTAAAAATATTTCTCAAGCAACTTCCAAATGTTTCTCGAGAGTTACAAGATGGAAGACCAATAGTCACAAAGGGATTTGGATCATTTTGACTTCACTTATGAAGTGGATTTAAGTTGTTAATTTGAACCCAAGTGGTTAGAAGTTTTGTTTTGGTGTTCTGATGCAAAATGAATGGAAGATGAAGATTTTTTATGAGCTTTATTGACTAGTATGGCCATTTCTAGTGTTTTCCTTTCAAGATAAGTTCATTTTTTTAAGAAAATTTGTGTTACCTTAACAATTCAGTTGATTTTCAATTTCTTAGTTTCAAGTAGAAGTGTTTTTGAGTTGATTTTCTAAAACTAGTCCAGGAAGAGGCCTATTAGGAGCCCATTTCACAAATGAAGTCCTAACTTGAATTTGAACTGGTGAATTTCTCACCCTTCTATAAAATTCAAGTTAGGAAGGTGTATTTATGGATTCCTAAAGCTCAAAGTATGGCTCGAAGGGCAAGACATGTTTGCATCAAGCCCTAGGCTAAATATCTCAATGTATTCAGCCAGGAATGAATGTAACAGAGTTAATAGTTTTAATATTTGATTGGTAGGAGTCAACTAAAGGTGGATTTGTATTAGTTGGAGTGTGGAGAAGGTGTCCAAGACCCTGTATCAATCCCATGTACCCATTCACTAACACTTTCTTTGATATCCAAGCCTAATTTGGCCAATTAGGTCTGTGAACTTAGTGGGAGTCAGGTGTTGCAGGAGTGGAGTTGGACCTTTGGTCTTTGGGGATCGTCATAACTTCAAAAAGGGTGTCTAAATTTTCCCTTTATTTTTATTAGGTGTAACCAAGAAGAAAATTTATGTCTTGAAAATTGGTTGGATAGACCTACAAGGAATTCGAGGACAGTCAAGGTTTGACATATTGCAGAATTTGAAGGATTAGTCTAAGGGTTACATTCTTTCCTTACATCATAAGTAAGGTTTCCCAATCATTAGTTGGGTTGTGTGAAGCCACTAGTGAAGGTTTCCATATTTTGGCTTACAATAGGGCTAGTGTCCCTAAGTTACAATATTGAAGGATATTGGTTGGAGAATTGATCACCTTGCAAGAGTTGGAAAATCATCCAATCACCATTTTTTGGTAGAATACATTTTGTCTTAAATTACCAAGGAGATAGATTTTGAATAAGTTTCATTTGGGATGTAGGAAGAGAGAAAGACCCACCACATCACTTATTGCAGTGTGCTCTACATTAGCTTGCATCACAGAGAAACTATACATGTGCATATACATATATAAGGAAGGTAGTGTAGAAAGATGACTAGGATTGAGACATAATGTGGACCTAACTAGGTGAGTAACTAAGACTTCATCCCTAGTCATGAAATCACATCATAGATACACATGCATATAGCATCAAGTATATAAATCATGAACCAGTTATAAACAAGGGTTAGATCATGATACATTAGGGTTACTCACATAACCAAATCAAATTTTGAAAGAGATGATCATATCATGAGAACATAAGTATGATATAACAATAATCATGAAAAAATATATCTAACCATACAGAATCATAATATACAAGGAGCTAATCATTAGGAAGACCTAGAAATCATAATCATTGATACAAAGAATCACTTGCATAAAAATAAACATATGTTTGTCAGGTATCAATCCTAAAAAATAAGATCCTAAAAAATCATCATCATCATCAAATGGTGGCCACATAGAAAAGGGATAAAAGCATTGATAAGTACATCATTTTCAAACTAGATTAGAATAGATTGAGTTAAAAAAGCACCTCAAATAGATACATGTCAACAAAAGAAGCAATAAGATACCTTAAACATTACCAAAGGTGTTAGGGTTTTTTCTTGCAGGGCCTCTATAATGCTTGAATACTTAAATAACTCTATGACTCCCAATGCCTTTGATACTCTAACTCAAGCAAGAGAAAACACTAATTGATGAGGTATTTTGATAACACTGGGGATACCTATTATCACCTCCTTTTTTGAGATCCACTGGCTATGGCAGGTTTTACCTATGATTGACTACTGACTCGACAGTATCTTTAGAGTGGATTTTGCTTATGTGCCGAATGCTCTATTCCTATATGGATACATAGATGATAATGCAAATAACTATGATTATTCTGAGGAAGAGCTTGTAATACCCCTCTAACCCTAATATAAGTTTTGTGTTTTTGAATGAAGTAATATCTTTCGATGTTTTCTTACAGCTTAAGTTGTTCATGATACTTGTTTGATCTATTCCTATAGTTTATTTATAATAATTTCATAAACTAGTACCCGAGGATTCTAATATCAGACATACTATCTAAAGGTATAGTTTTGTATGTATTTATCTCTGTGTATGTATTGAGGAGCTTCAAGACCTTTATGAATATAGTTAGGATGTTATATATGGATATATATAAG
>MU225079.1:2661313-2681302 GCA_018584345.1 Thuja plicata
GTGTTAAACTTTTCTTTGTCACCGGTCATGTGGTGAGTGCAGCCACTATCTATAATCTAGATTTCATTCTTGCTAACCTTAGATATGAGTGCAATTTCTACATACCTTTCATCTTCATCTGAATCATATTTCACAACCACAAACACCACCTTGATGTCTTCATCAATTTCGGTGTCATTATCTTCATATTTGCAAGAAGCTAGGTAGCTGGCTTTCTTTCCTTTGTCCTTTTAGTCTTGGGTATCTCTTCTTTCTGATTGTTGGTAACTTCTATAATCTTTGTTATCACCTCTGTCAGATTTCTTCTCAAAAGATCTGTCATTAACTTTGTCATCTTTTCTTCTGTTAGGATGTCTTGCAGCAAAGTGTCCAATCTCTTTACAATTAAAGCATACAAGTGTTAACTTGCCTTTGTATTTACCTTTGCCTCTCTACATTCTTCTTTCCATATGTGTTTTTATTTCATCTAGAGCTTCTTCTTCACTTTCACTTTCACTATCTCTTCTAGATGTGTGTCTATGACTTGATTTTCTTATTCTCATAGAAGATTTAAATACAGACTCTAAGTTTTTTAAGACACTATTATCAAAGTTATTCATCTCAAATGAAATCAGTCTACCAATTAAACTAGCAAGAGTAATTGTATTGTTTTCTACTGCTCTCATTTCTTGAATGAGAGAAACTCTAATAGCATAAATAGGCAGTAAGGTTCTTAAGATTTTACTTACCACTGTCTCCTCTTCAAGTGTACCTCCAACTCCTCGTATAGAATTGACTACTTTTTTTATTCTTGTGTTATACTGTGTGATGTTTTCTCCTTATTTCATTCTAAGATCATCAAACCTTCCTCTAAGGCTTTCTGCCTTGGCTCTCAAAACATTTGTATCACCTCCATGTACAAGCTTCAGTTTGTCCCACATCTTCTTTGTAGTTTTGCAATCTTTGACATCTTCAAATTTAGCATCAGAGAGTGAGGAAGAAAGCTCTATGACCATGCAATTGTTCTCATGCTTCTCTCTCAATTGATCTATTGTTAATGCTCCTATGGGAAACACATATTCAGTATCTAAGAATTGAGTAACATCATTACCAATACCTGATAAGTGGAGTCTTATCCTGCTTTTCCATGAAGCAAAGTTATCTTTATTTAAATTGGGCACATCTCATCTATTCATCTTGTGATCTTGACTTAGGTCTTGAAACCTTCCTTCTAAGCACACAAGCTCTGATACCAATTGTTAGTAATAACTGAGAGGGGGGTGAATCAGTGGCCTCAAAAATTTATCCTTCAAACTTAACCACCAATCAATAAATCTTAGATTATTATGTCCCTACAAGAAGCATGCCATGAAATACTAATAATGATTAACTATGTGTTGGTTTTCTCTATCAATCCTTATTCTTTCTTGACTATCGATAAGCAGTATAACTATTTACCGAAACATAGTAAATAAGAAGAGTATACTAATCAATCTAGAGTTAGCTATGTAAGATGGAAAACAGTAAAGAAATGAATCATACACACATAACACATGAATTTTAATGTGGAAACCCTATTAAGAGAAAAACAACTGGGACCAGTACCCCAAATTTTCACTCTTCTAAAGTGAGACCTGTTAGGAGCCAACCCTATTAAAGGTTACAAACACACTGTTAAGTGCGACCTTGTTAGAAGATTTTATACATATAGGTTGTCACTTAGTATTGGGAATCTATTGCTACCATCCTTGAATCAGCCTCCTTCTTAGACTTTCAATAGGTATCGGGCAATTCCAATGCTACTTCAATGAATCAACCTTTTTGTCACTCCTTGAGATGTACCTCAATATATAGAAGACTGTTAAGTCATGCTCAATTAAGAGACTTGATGCTTCAATGGTTAAACTGAAACACTATGACCTATTCATATTTCAATTTAAATTGCAGATTTTTAGATCTATTTAAGTACATTACCTCTCTGACCAATGTATCAATTCAATCCTTGTGCTCTACACTTTCTGCTTTGTGATGTTGTGCTCACTGTTCGTCGGTGTCTGCAGAATTCCTTAGCTCTTCCTTCAGCTTGTTTGATCAGCACTGCATGAAGTTGTTCTTCATCAGTTTCTCTTCAGCATCCTCTTTCTATTCATTCCCCTTAATCCCATTCGTAAACAAATTAAGCTTGTCTCTTATATAGACATAATATTCATTGTTTCTTGGTTCTTGATTCTTGGCGTGATAAACAATCCAGCCAATTAGATTTAAAGCATAACTCATGATTTGTCTCATAGATATCTTCTTGCCAACTATACAAATCAGCTTTAAATCAATCACTTAACTCTGGTCAAATAAAACAAAGTAGACAACTAGTTAAGTCTATATTTAGCTCTGCCAGCTAGATATTTTATCATTTTCTAAACTCTTTGTTCTGTCGGTCACCACTACAGTTAGTTATCAGTGACAATTGACTGATCCGTTGGTGAGACTCAAGTTATCTTCGTGATCTCCATCTGTCGGGCATCATTGGAATTTTACTCGTTGGGAAACCTTCTTACTTTTCTCATCGGGCATTCTGTGGTTTTGCTTCATTGGGCAACACTATGCTTCTGATCTTCGGGTATCACTGTGACTTTTCTTCTTTGCTCTGTCCGACGGTGTGCACTCCATCGATGTTGTTTGTCACTTTGTGAATACTTGAATTTTATGCATTGCTGAAAGCATAACTTTGGTTCCTTTGGTTCTCTGAAGTCTTTGGCATTATGTACATGACCATATAGATGATATCAAGTTGACATCAATGAAAATATAGTCCATTAACTAATTTAATGACTTGCATTATCTTTCAAATTAACATTATCAAACATTCAATCAGTTACATGTCATCAAGTCTACACAAACAAAGATGAAAATCACCATAAATTGGACATCACATCACTGTGTGACTATATCTATCCACCTCATGAGGAAGGAGGGAACAATGTCTAGCTACTGCAATAGCCCCTCATGTGGTTAGGCTTGGGAAAAACTACCCACATGGCATGGGGGGTTCACCTCGGTAATGCCCCCGCATTGAGTAGTGTAGAATGAGCATGAAAATACACCCAAAATGTCCATACACCAAGTGGAGAAGGCACACTCTAGTTTTATGTTGCATGGAAATGTTCCTCACGAAGTAGGCACGTGCATGACACACCCCACATAGAGAATTCTCTCATAGATCACCGTCATAGCCAAATGTATACATGGTTAGGGCCCACCCATATGCCTACTTCATCTATACAATTGAGAATCCATGTGTGCCCTCTACAAGCATGCAAGTGTCTCCAATTCTCTATTCATGAAGTAAGAAAACATACATACATATAATGCACCTTCACGTAACTATGTATGTGGCATCGTGTTCTCAAGCTTGGCTCTCTACCATTAGCAACACAACATTATCACCTCACACTATTTTGGATTATAAGTGGAGTGTGGAATCATATTCATTGCATCATGTCAAAACATGTGTGAATATGGTATCCATCAAAGCATGGGCTAAAAGAAATCTCCCTCTACGTATTGGACCACATACAAATGTACATAACCATAAATCATATATATGAACATAGAGGCTCATATCGAGTGCTGGTATTGTGCTCAAGAATTGTAGGGATTTGGATAAACACTTATGAACCACATGTATGGGTCCATAATAAGGGGAAGCATTAATTATTCTCTTCCCTTGAGTTGTGGAAGCTAAGGTCACTTCATGCTGCCATTATACGTATGCCACATAACTTCTCAAGGAAATGGTGGTGCTACTACCCCTCCACATACTTACTTACCAACACCCATGGGTTGGCACTCAGTAGGGTAACAAACAAGCAAGCAACACATGAGTGGTATGGTTCTCCCATACCTTTATCCAAAACATAACTTTTGTGGATGGGAACTTGTATTTCACCACTCCATGGCACTCAAACAATTATTGGTTATACACAACACCCAACATAAACATTGGCACTAGTTTTATCACATTTACAAGGGAGTACACAATAAGATCATATTATCCATATGTTCCATTTTTTCCTTATCACAATTCACATTGTTTCTACCTAGTACAAAATACCAATGACTTACTTAATCACATTCCACCTCTTCATGGGCATATGCCAATATCCAATGTACACATATCAATCTTAACCTTTCACATAATATAACATCTATCTGCAAGATTACTTAAACTTATATAAAATAAGGCACAAAGAAGAATGATAGATTATGTCTCCCTTTTATTTCTTCAAGAGGCATTGAATCAACACACATTTGTTCTAATTAAGGAAAGGAAACAATAAACTTGTACTACACACATTTATTAGTCACACAACTAATCATTATAAACCATTATGGACATGCATTTTTCACCCAATCAAGGACATCAAGAGTGGACCAAGTATCATCTTTTCAAATAAATGAATTAGCTAGGTACTTCCATTACACATGATAAATCCCTCCAAGTAAGACACATCAAATTATATAGACATTTTCAAGACAAGTAGTATTTACTAACATAATGATTTCAATACCCATAAGGAAATACATTGAATTAAATTAATAATGGTTACAACAATATTTGTCTACTAAAGTCTCGATTGTATAATATTGAAATTTGGGGAGGATAATCACATCATTACTAAACTTACCATAACATTCATATTTCATCTAAATACAGCTATTCACCAAGTCAAGAATAAACAATTTCCCAAAATAGTCAAGAAAATATTACATCAACCCTAGCTCTTCCTTCAATAATTGTACCAAAAGAACGTGCATATTCATTTAATTATGAAAGCTCTTAATTTCATCAATGTGATTAACCTCTACATAGCCCTCCAATCACAAATACACCTTGGGGAATTAGGTCCTTTACCCAAGAATTTCAAAATCAACAATTTAAATCATATATTTACATTACATAGCTAAGATCATTTGATGATCATTCATCAAGAAGAGAGAAGAGATATTTATTTTAATTTGTGGAAATTATTATTATAAAATAACCATAATGAAATTCATTTGAACATTCATGTATTGGAAAAACATAATCAATCATACATCATGTCGCATTATCAATTGCATATAAAGCTCAAGAGAAATACACACAATGTTCATTTAGCAAACGTTACCAAACTATTCATAATTCTTCAATAACAACATGACCAAAAAGATTACCCAGGAATTCTAGTGTTGCAACCTAATTAATAAAGTCCTAAATTCCCCTTTCATACAAATCTTTGGTTGTCAATTCTTTTGTAAAATAGGGAAAAGAAAAGAGAGATGCAATATTTTGACCCTTACAATAACCTACAATACATATGTAGTGACTTCATCATTTTGAATCTCTAAGAATGAGTACTACCATGGTAATATCTTACTCCTTTTTATAAATCAAATAAATTCAATTCCAACTTATAAAATCTCATTAAGTATAATAATTGATCAGACATAGCAATTATGATGTAAATTTAGCATTTATAGGAAAATAGAGTTTTAAGCCTTTTCAAATCAATTAACCTAAAATCACTATAACAAGCACTCATAATGACAAGTTTTATACGAAGGATTAGGAGTTAAGGTTAGATACTACCAACAATTAAGGTACATAACAACTTATCATAATACTTTGAGTCTTTTCAGGAGTATAGCAAGAAGGTGACATAAAAGTATGATGAATTCATTAACATTTCTTTATTAGAAATATATGCACTATCTATGAAAGTACTAAGGAGACTCATTCATTAATTCTAGAATGCATAAGTAATTTGTGTGAGACAACTTAATCATAGAAGAATATGATGAACTAAAACAGATTGTATGTTTGAATTCATTTGTTGATAATCAACCGAGTTACAAATATGATGATAAACATTATCAATTAATGTATTATCATTGATGTCAACTTATTTGAGTATCATTATGGTGGAAAAAATTTGGTATGGATTGAAGAATTGGAACAAACAAAGTTCACGTGGTTGTTAAATAAAGAGTTCTATATAATCTGAGAGACAACGAACATTGAGTAAAACACAGTGTATACCGAGCATAGCGATAACCAAGCTAGGGATCACTGACACAACAAGGTATTAACTGAGAAATTTAATCAAACCGAGGCCGACTAGAATGTTGAGCTGGCAATTGATGATTTAGAGGTAAAAGATAAATTTTGTTATTTTGATCTAACGGTTATGAAATTCAATGAAGATTGGATGAAAAAGATTGAAACATGTTTTTAACACAACTTTCGAGGATGGTTTAACCAGAAAAATCAACGATGGAGATTAAGCGGAAAATTATGAAGGATGGAAATTAAATGAGCTATGATGTCTATATAAGATACAAGAGATTCATTATGAATTACATGGTTCTATGTTGCACACATGTGAATTCTATGCATGACTGATCAAACTGGGTAAAGATAGAACTGAGTGTTTTTCTGCAGACATCGCCGAGCAAATAGAGGAAAGAGCATTATTGAGAAGAGAAAGTACGAAGTATGAGATAAATTGAAGTGAAAAAATTGATCAGAGGTATAGTGTACTTAGCATAGATCTAAAAATATCCAAAACAGAGTTGTATTTGAATTAGATCATTACTGTATCAATTTAGCCATTGTTACAGATAAATCTCTTAACCGAGTAGGACGTGAAAGTATTTATTATGAAATTCTAATGAATGTTGAGTGTTTTCTTGTTGACCCCATAGTGAATGCATGGTCAAGAGATAACTATTAGTTTTAAATCCTCTAACCATGTCATATTTAATAGTGTGCATTGTAACCTTTAATAGGGTTGGCTCTTCACCGAGCTCACTTCAGAAGAGTGAAAATATTTTGGGTTACCGGTCCCAGGTGTTTTTTCCCTTAGCAGGGTTTCCATGTTAAAAATCTATGTGTCAATGTGCATGAATTTTGTGTATTGTAAATTTTATTTACACTTTACTTTATTGACCTAGATCGGTAATCATAGTATTAATTTACTAATACTCGGTAAACACTATTGACTAAAGTTTGAGATTACATAATACATTTTGCCGAGTTGAATCATATGATTTAAATTTTATATATATATATTTGGATGAATTTGGGACTGAAGGATAATTGGGAGCTAACTAATTCCCCCCCCCCCTCTCAATTATTCTAACAATTGGTATCAGAGAATACAGTGCTTAGAAGAAAGTTTGAAGGACTTCAGCTAATGATCACAAGATGTATAACAGAGACGCACCAAAGTTGAACAAGGATAACTTCCAAACATTGAAAAGAAGAATGAGACTATACCTATCAGGGATTGGAGACAACATTGCATATTATCTGGATAATGAAATCATTCTACCTAATGGACCTTTGATTGTTAATCAGATGAAAGAGAAACATGAACACAACCTCATAATGGTGGAGATTACTTCTTCACTTACTGATTCTGAATTTGAGGATATCAAGATATGTACAACTTCCAAGCAGATGTGGGACCAGATTACACTAGTTTATGGAGGAGATGAAAATTTACTGAGAGCTAAAGCTAAAATTCTCTGAGGAAAATTTGATGATATGAGAATGAAAGAAGGAGAGAACATAACACAGTACAATACCCAACTTAAGGAAGTTGTGAATGTCATTCAAGGAGCTAGTGGAACTATTCATGAAGATACTATTGTGAGTAATATTCTTAGAACTTTATTGCCTATTTATTCTATAAGAGTCTCTGCAATACATGAAATGAGAGAAATACCTAGAAATAACATTACCATTGATAGTCTTGTTGGAAGATTGATTTCTTTTGAGCTGAATAACTTTGACAATAGTATTGTACCTTCTATGGAATCTGCATTTATGTCTACTTTGAAAATTGGTAAATCTAGTACCAAACACAAAATTAGAAATAACAGTGGCAGTGATAGTGATGACAAGAAACTTGATTAACTTGAAACTTTAATGGGTAGAAGATTTCACAAAGGTAAAGGAAGATATAAAGGTAAACTACCTTTGATATATTTTAACTATAAAGAGATTGGCCATTTTGCTGCAAGATGCCCTAACAGAAATAATGATGATAGAAATGATAGATCTAATGACAGAAAGGATGACCAAGACTACAGTAGCAACTGATAGTATGGCAGAAGAGATAACCGAGATTACAAAGATAAAGGAAAGAAGGCTTGTTACATTGCTAAAGATAAAGATAATGACAGTGGATTTGACAGTGATGAAGATATTGAGACAATGTTTGTAGCTTTCAAAGATGATTCAGATAAAGATGAAAGGTATGTAGAAACAACACTTATTTCTAAAGTTATTAAGCATGACATTTGGGTTATTGATAGTGGTTGTACACATCACATGATTGGAGATAAAGGAAAATTTGAATTTCTTGAACATTATGATGGTGGATCAGTTAGAATGAGAAATTATACACCTTGTAAAGTGAAAGGAAAAGGTAATATTATGCTGAACAATAAAATCAAATGTGAGAATGCATATTGGGTCAAAGGACTTAATAATAACTTGTTGAGTGTTTCACAGTTAAATAACATAGGTCACCGAGTTTCATTTGAGAATAGAAAAGCTAGAAACTATGATGGAATAGGAAAGTTGATCGGCACTGGTGAACAATCAAAAGGTAACCTATGCTATCTTGACACTACTGAAACTACTTGCTTATTGGAAAAGAATGAAGATATATGGTTATGGCATAAAAGGCTTTGTCATGGAAATTTTGACAACATGGTTAAGATTAGTAAGAAAATAAAATTTAGAGGCTTACCAATCTTATCTAAACCAAACCATGTAATGTGCAAAAATTGTCAATTGGGAAAGAGGTAAAGATCTAGTTTCAAGATCAAGAATTTTTCATCTAATGATATTTTGGAGTTAGTCCATACAAACCTATGTGGACCAATGAGAACACATAGCTATGATGGGGATAGATACTTTATTTTATTTGTTGATGACCACTCTAGAATGATGACTATCATGTTCCTAAAAGAAAAATATGAAGCATTTAAAATGTTTAAATGGTACAAATCTAAAGTGGAAAAAGAAACTAGTAGAGATATTTTGTAATGAGTATGGAATCAAAAGATAGGTTTCTACACCAAGGACACCACAACATAATGGAATTGTTGAAAGAAGGAATAGATCAATTGTAGATTGTGCCAGAACACTGATGATTGAAAAGAGTGTTGCACAAACATACTGGAGACAAGCAGTTAGCATAGTTGTTTACACACTAAACCGAGTCTAATTAAAGAAAGATACAAACAAAATGCCTTATGAGCTATGGTGTGGTTATACACCTAATGTGAGCTATTTTAGAATATTTGGTAGTTGGTGTCATATTTTGAAAGATGATCAAAATGGTAAATTTGATTTAAAAAGCGATGAAGGAATATTTCTTGGATATTCTACTAAGAGTAAAGCTTACAAATTTTTGAACAAACCATCTAACAAAATCATTGAGAGGGAAAATGTGAAATTTGATGAATTTTCTGAGAAGAATGATGAGGACAACATGAAAGAACCAGAAGATTATAGTAGATTTGTCTATATGGAAGAACCTAATACTATACCGATGTAGATGCATAACATTATGGTGCACCAGGGTAATGTCACCGGGAAACGAGTAGTACAGACCGAGAATCAGGAAAATGCCAAAATTGAAGATCATGAACAAGAACACAATGAACCTACATGAGAAGAAAATAAAGAGAAGAGAATTGAACATGTACTTGCTAAATATGTGAGAAGAAATCATCCACAAAATCATATTATTGGAGATAAAAGAGATGGCATGATGACAAGAAGTAAGTTAAAAGACAACACTTGTTTAATTTGTGAATTTGAGCCTAATAATGTTAGAGATGCATTAGAAAATGAAGAATGGATTACTTCTATGAATGAGGAAATTGATCAGATATAGAAAAATAAGACATGGACATTAGTAATGAGATCGAGTGATAAAAATATCATTGGCACCAAATGGATATTCAGAAACAAATTGAATGAGAATGGAGATGTAACCATAAATAAATCAAGATTAGTTTGCAAAGGGTATACACAAGAAGAATGGATTGACTATGGAGAAACTTTTGCACCCATTTCTAGACTTAAATGAGTGATAATATTGCTTGTATACACTGCATATAAAGGATTCAAAGTATATTAGATGGATGTTAAGTCTACATTTTTGAATGGAATACTAGAAGAAGAGGTATACACTGAACAACCTGAAGGATTTGTTGATCCTGATCAGAAAAACATGGTATGGAAGTTACACAAAGATTTATATGGATTAAAACAAGCACCGAGAACATGGTATGAAAGATTACATTCCTATCTTATAAGTATTGGATTTATTAGAACACGTGATAACAACAATTTGTATTTAAAAGGAGGAAATGATGATAAGACTCTTATTGCTGAAATATTTATTGATGATATTATATTTGGAGGTAATGATAACCTATGCACTTCATTTGTTGATGAAATGAGGAAAGAATTTGAAATGTAAATGTTTGGAGAGATCAAATTTTTTCTTGGATTGCAAATTCTACAACAGACTACAAGTATCTACATTACTCAATCAAAATACATCAAGGAAGTAATGAAGACATTTAGAATGGAAGAATCAAAACCAGTTGAAAAACCTATGGTGATAGGATGCAAATTGAAAAAAGAAGACAAGACACCTAAGGTAAATCAAACTTTGTACAGATCTATGATTGGTAAATTGATGTATGTTGTACACACAAGACCTGATATAGAACATGTAGTTAGAATAGTTGCAATATTTTATGTTAATCCCAGATAATCACATATGACTATTGTAAAAATAATTTTTAGATATCTGAAGAATACTGAGGATTATGGACTATGGTACAAACAAGAAGGAAATTTGGAACTAAAAGTTTATACTGATGATGATTGGGCTGGGAACATTGATGATAGAAAGAGCACTACTGGTGGAGCATTCTTTATTGGAGAAAGATTAGTTACTTGGATATGAAAGAAGTAAGGATGCATATCTCAGTCAACTGCAGAAGTAGAATATGTTACTGCTACTGCAAATTGTTTGAACATAGCATGGATAAAACAATTTTTGAAAGGAATGAATGAAGAGATCACTGACCCAGTGATAATACAAGTTCTATAAATATTTCAAAGATTCTTGTGATGCGTGCAAAGACAAAGTACATAGCTATCAAATATCACTACTTGAGGGAACAAGTACAAGACAAACAAGTGATATTGGAATATGTACAATCAAAATAATAACTTGCAGACATATTCACCAAGCCCTTACCGAAGGATACATTTGAGTACTTGAGAGGAAGACTAGGGGTTCATCCCTTGTCTATTGATAACTAAGCTGACTAGGAGGTTGCATCAAACTACATAAAATCAGAATATCAATCATGTTGATGCAAAATTGAACTAGAATAACATAGACATATCAGTACACTGCAAGGTACCTACTACACTGAACACCATAGATATTTTATTTGGCTACTGAAGAGCTGTATATTTATTTTTGGCATTGTTGTCAAAGGGAGAGAGATTTTGATGAAATATCTAAAGGGAGAGAGTGATCAATGAAATGTCTATCCACTAAAGGGAGAAAAGAGAAAGGGAGAGACATATCTAATCTACAGAGAGATTCAAGAAAAAAAATTGAAAACTGTAGGGAGAGTCGGCATGGTGAGTTTTTAATACTAAAATAGTTTATATATTCAAGCTAGGGAGAGCTACAGAATTGTTCCAGTTGTAGAATAGAAGTTTTGGTATTTGTTGTATGGCATTCTTATATTGCATATTTCATATTGTGCTTCCATAAATGCCAAAGGGAGAGATTGATGAACTACAACTGATTGTATGTTTGAAGTCATTTGTTGATAATCAACTGAGTTACAGATATGATGATAAAAAATTATCAATTAATGTATTGCCATTGATGTCAACTTATTTAAGTATCATTATGGTGGAAAACATTTGGTATGGATTGAAGAAATGGAATAAACAAAGTTTACGTGGTTGGTAAATAAAGAGTTTTGTATACACCGAGAGACAGTGAACACCAAGTAAAACACAGTGTATACCAAGGATAGTGATAATTGAGCTAGGGATCACTGTTGCAACAAGGTATTCACCGAGCAATTTAATCAAACCGACGCTGACTAGAATGCTAAGATGGCAATTGATGATTTCAAGGTAAAAGATAAAGTTTGTTATTTTGATATAATGGTTATGAAAATTCAATGAAGATCAGACGACAAAGATTGAAACATGTTTTTAACACAACTGTTGAGGATGGTTTAAGTGGAAAAATCAATGATGGAGATTAAGCGGAAAAATATTAAAGATGGAAATTAAATGAGCTATGATGTCTATGTAAGAGACAAGAGATTCATTATGAATTACATGATGCTATTATGCACACATGCAAAGTTTATGCATGATTGATCAAACTGGTTAAAGACAAAACTAAGTGTTTTTCTGCAGACATCACTGAGCAAATAGAGGAAAGAGCATTACTGAGAAGAACAAGTATGAAGTATGAGATGAACTGAAGTGAACAAATTTATGAGAGGTATTATGTACTTAGCATAGATCTGAAAATATGCCACATAGAGTTGTATTTGAATCAAATCATTACTGTATTATTTTAACCATTGTTATAGATAAATCTCTTAACTGAGTAGGACGTGAAAGTCTTTATTATGACATTCTAATGAATGTTGAGTGTTTTCTTATTGACCCCTTAGTGAATGAATGGTCAAGAGAGAAATATTAGTTTTAAATCCTCTAACCAGGTCACATTTAACAGTGTACATTGTAACCTTTTATAGGGTTGGCTCTTCATCGAGCTCACTTTAGAAGAGTGAAAATATTTTTGGTTACCGGTCCTAGGTGGTTTTATCCTTAGTAGGGTTTCCATGCTAAATATCTATGTGTCAATTTGCATAAATTTTTTGGATTGTTATTTTTCTTTACACTTTACTTTATTGACCTATATCGGTAATGACAGTATTAATTTACTGATACTCAGTAAACACTATTGACTAAAGTTTTAGATTACATAATACATTTCGATGAGTTGAATCATATGTTTGAAATTTTTTTTATATACATCTGGAGGAATTTGGGACTAAAGGATAATTGGGAGCTAACTGATTCCCCCCCTCCCCTCTCAGTTATTCTAATAGAATAGGTATACTTTTTTAAACCAAAGTAGCATGAATACCAAGAACATAGTTCTTATATCTAGGATACTATCTTACTAATACAATGATAAAATCAAAAGAAAACTATGCAAAACACTGAGAAATAAGTGATCTATGAGTCCTAGAGTTCCTAGTGTGGCAACCTAGGTCTCTAATACCATATGTAACTCCCCACCAGGGAACCTGGAATGACAAATTTTCTAACCACTAAAGTTGCAAATATTTTTATTTTTTTAAACAACCAACATGAAAATACTTTACAATGATTACCTAATTCAAGAACATGAATATCATTTCTCTTAACAAAATAGAGTATCATTTAAGACTTAACTCAACCTACGTCCTCCACAGGTTCCCTAATGTTGTTACTTAACAACATGAACCAATCCATTAGTGATATATTCCTAAATTGCATTATTCTAGATTTATTTTAGTGCACCAAGTAAATATTCCTATCTTAACCATAAGATACTCATTCAATACATATAATTGATAAATTCAGCTTACTATTAGATCACATGAATTTCAAATAAAGAAAAATATGGTCCCATCTTCTTCTTTTACATATTAAAATTCATCCAGGAAAGTTAACCTTTAACAGAACAATTCATTCACCTATGTAACATTTAATGATCCCTAATTCATAATATGAATTTTTAACATTTCCTTTTCTTTGCATCATCATAATTTAAACATTTTAATAGCTCAGCATATCCTAAGTTCCTTTATCAAAATTACATTCATATTAGGTAACATGATAGTAAGTACACAAAAGCATTATTAACATTACATTAAGAGATCTTTTATATCATTTTTCATTTGAGCATTTAGGTAAGAGAGATTATAAATAATTAAGATAAGCAATATCATGTGTATTTTAGAACTCCATACACCTTTAGATGCAATAAGTAAACATAACCATCATTTGAATACTACAATCAAGATACTATCTTAGTTCATCATTTCACAATAACTTCTTTTGAACCCTATTTTTAAGAGATAACATCCTCATTCCTAGATACAATATTTCATACTAAATCTAAGTTCATTTCCTTTTTAAATGGACATGTTATGTAATAAAATATTCATGATCAAGTATGACAATCAACTTTCCTTTAGCCTAGATAACATATAATATTTTCCCTTTTCTTTCACCTAGGTCTACCCATTCCTTACACTTTTTTAAGTCATCACATTACAACATTTCTCATTTATAGATGTCTCTATTCAAGAGCTCACAAATACACAAATACATATTACATCAAGTACAAGATACATGTTACAATAAAATTCTTCAACTACAATTATGTAAGGAAGCATGCACTAGGATCATCCATAGAACCAAGGACAATACCTCGATATAAAAATATTAACCACCCAACCACGTGGATCCAAAGAGGTCCACTCCATCATGCTAGAAGATAGAAAACAAGGTCCAGGCAAGAGGTATCAACTAGGATATTCCTAAGTTGGCAATAACCTTTCCCCAAAATCACAACACAAAAGGGTGAACAATAAGGCAAATAGGACCAACCGAGACATGATCATCAATAGCAAGATCTATTAACTGGGTTCCCTACCCATAAACAAACATTATGAAGGCATAAGGAAACCACATTACAATATGATGGAATTCATAATAATGTCACAACATCAATTAATTGAGGTTAGAAAACCAAAAATTGTCCCCAATCCAATGAACAACCCTAAACCCTAATCTGGAACTCATATTAATCCAAAACACTTAAAGTGGAATCTAAATGCACCATACATGATAAAAATAATAATCAAAGTAAAAATAATCCAATTTAATCAAAAGCATGATCGTATCATCCTCTGATAACCATACAACCCCTAAAACTTGTAATCTTCTTAAACTAATTTATTTCAAACAAGGATTAAATACAAAAAATAGTCATCAAAGAAGAAACACTCTTTATCTTTTAAAAAACACATGATAAATCCCATCGCTTTAGTGAAGATTTAGATAGAATAATTATAGACTATCAATCCAATTTATATAAAGATCCAAAGATAGGAAAGAAAGTTATGTCTTCTCTTCTAAAATAGAAAACCCTAGTTAGGGTTAAGATCTGTCTTCACTAAAATGGTTGTAACTGTCACAAAACATAATAAAAATACTCCAAACCAATAGAAAATGAAAGATAATTTAGAAGACCATATATCATATAAAATTCATATTTTTACATGATTGTACCAGCTTGTACCATATGAATACATTTGACATAAAAATAGGAACAAAGAATGGATAGGTATAATCTAAAAAAGTGTCTATAATAGGGCATTAATTCAAACCTAAAAAGGAAATCAAAGAGATAGCCATTTTAGATATCTAAATTTACCTTCCAAAATATCAACTAATAAAAAATTTAGAATCAATTTAGATTACTTGAATAACAAATCTTAAAAAAAGGTTGCTAGAAACCCTAGGAAAACACATGGCAATTTTCACAAAAAAGAACTCAAAATTTTTAAATAACTCTAGTAATGGAAAGGAAATATATAATAAATCATGAGAATATATAAATAGTGTTGGATGATATCATTTTTGGTCACTGATCATGTTGTTGATACCCATGTTTTGTCACTGATTTCAACATATATTTATATAAAGAAGACAGACTCGCTACTTAACTGGATGCAGTGTATGGACACTGTACGGATGATTCAGAATGATTGAAGTTGGACTTATGTAGAAGGATGTGTGTTGAACTTATCCCTAAGGTCACTTTACTTTATATTAACTACTATGGATGTTACATTTGATTTAGTGAAGATTGGTTTTCTGGACTATAACTGTGATTCTGGACAGAATAGGTCTCTGTGTTTTGAGTATATCTTTCTGGCGAAGATATTTCAAAAATTGTGAGCTTACTGATGGATGGCCAACATATGATAGAGTAATTGGTTGGGTTCAATTTTTGATTGGATACTGATGATGTTAGCCATGGCATGTATTTTGGAGAAGACCTATTTCCTGGCCAACTTCAGATATGTAGCATGTGAAATTAATTGAGAGCATGAATTGTGGATCTGAAAGTACATGTAATGAATTGTAAATGTTGTATACTTGTTTTAGATACCATGTGTATCTTAGCAAAGGGATATGTAATTATTTTTATGATGGAAAGCCTTAATTTTCTGACCTAGTTATTTATGTATTAGGAAAGCTTAACTGGCCAACCTAATGAATTATTGTAAGAGGGTATAAATGAAAGATAAATTCTTAAGAAGAAGTGTGACAGAGAAAAGAAAGAGAAGTGTGGAAGATGGGAAGCTTGTTGTCTACTAGATACAAAGCAGAGTTTATACATCATTGGAACTGACCAAGCAAAGATAGTTGCTATCTGACAGTTCGCTGGAATGTGTATTTACTGTATACACTTGATTTAGATTGCAAATCCTTGAGGGTGGCTTTAACCTTCTCTAGGCAATGTGCCTTGGTAGTGAGCCTACTATTTTCTTTGACTCCTAACATGGTCTATCTCCTAACAGGGACTGTGTACTTAAATGTTGTAACAAGCTCCTAACAGGGCTAATATTTTTTAACAAGGATACTATACTCTCATTACTTTATTTGTGGGTGTTAATTCCCACCGGGGTTTTACCTTTAACAAGGTTTCCTTGACAACAAATATTGTGTTATAGTTTTGTCTATTACTGTGTTATCATTTACATTTGTAGATTTGGTTTATAAAGTATAAAGTTTAATAATCTAGATTACAAATGATTCACCCCCCCTCTCAGTTGTCTTGTGGAATGCTATTCCCAACAATTGGTATCAGAGCTATTGTTCCTCAGAGAGAAATTTTAATAGCTTGAGGTGATCCTGAACATGACTTACTATAGGAAGGATAGTCTAAATTTTGACTTTGAAAACTTTGACAGTTGGCAGAACAAGATGAGAACACATTTTCTATGTCTGGGAATTGACTACTGGATGATAACAAAGAAGAAGGAAAAGATAGTGACTAAGGATGAATTAGAGAAAGCTAGTGAAGATCAAAAGAAGTTATTCTCATGCAATATTGTTGTAAGGGAATCCCTTATCATTGCATTATCAGAAGGAGAATTTACTGAAGTAAAGGACTTGGAATCTCCACATGAAATCTGGTCAAGACTGGAAGCACTATATGTTGGAGACAAATTTACAAAGCAAGAAAAGTTACAGAACTAGAAGACAAAGATGGAATTATTGAAGATGAGAGAAGATTAAAACATCCAAGCATATGCACATAGGATTACAGAGGTAGTTACTGGTATTAGGAACTCTTGAGGAACTTACAGTGAGGAATAAGTTATTGCAAAGATACTCATATCTTTGACACCTACATATAGAACCAAGGTCGGGCTATAGAGGAGATCATAACTTTGACACCGAACTTCACCAGAGAGATGTTGATTGGCAAGATAACTACATTTGAAGCTATAGAATTGGGAGACACTCTACCTAAGGTTGAGTCAGAATTCAAAGCAACCATGCACAAAAGAAAAAGAATCTTACCTGGAAATGCAAGAACAAATAGTAATGATCTAAAAGAAGAACTTGGAGCCTATGCTAATGAATGGGAACAAATACAAGAAGAAGAAAGAAAGATAGATTAAATTGTTGCACTGATTTCCAGAAGAGAAAAGAGAGGTAAGGGTAAGTTTGAGGGAAAATTACCTTTGAAATGTTTTTCATGTAACAAGATCAATCATTTTGCATCTAGATTTCCTACAAGAATTCCAAAGCACAAACCTAAGTTTTTCAAGTCTAAGTTCTTAAAGGATAAGGAATATTATTATGCTAGTGAAGGTATATTTGATGATGAGAATGGGGATTATGATGAAATTGGCTTTATTTCTATTAAGGATGATGAACCTATGCATGAAGAAAAAGCATTAGTATCTTGAGTTGAAAAGAAATCTGAATGGGTCATAGATAGTGGTTGTTCACATCATATGACTGGAGATAAAAAATAATTTTGTAAGTTTGAAAAGAAATTATGGTGGTTTTGTTAGATTTGGTGACAATACTCCTAAACTTATTATTGTAATTGGATCTATTTCCTTGGATGGAAAGACTAACATTGAAAATGTATTACTTGTTGATGGACTTAAGCACAATTTGTTGCGTGTTAGACAGCTAGTGGACAAGGGTTATCAACTGAACTTCATAAATGGAAAGTGTACTATCAAGAGAAAAATAGGAGACTTGATAGCATCTGGTACTAAATCCAGAGGTAATGTATTTGAATTGAACACATCTGAAGCTTCTTGTTTTGTTGCAAAGGTTGATGAAAGCTGGTTATGGAACAAAAGATTTTTCCATGTTAATTTTGATAACATTGTGAAGGAAAGTATGACAAAGGAAGTTAGAGATCTACCTAAAATTGTAAAACCATCTAACACTATGTGTAGAGAATGTGTTATGGGGAAACAAACTCAAAGCACTTTCAAGAGAAAATCTTATTCAAAAAAAGGGAATTTGGATCTGGTGCACACAGATCTATGTGGTCCTACAAGAGCAAGATCATACTATGGTGAAAGGTATTTATACTTTTTGTTGATGACTTTTCTAGAATGATGTGGGTTACATATTTGAGAGAGAAATCTGAAGCATTTGAAAAGTTTAAGTTGTTCAAAGCAAAATTTGAGAATGATTTTGGTTTAAAGATGAAATTTTTGAGATTAGACAGAGGAGGAGAGTTTACATCAGAACTATTTAACACATACTGTGAAGAAAATGGAATACATAGATAGACTTCAGCTCCTAGAACTCCACAACAGAATGGGATAGCAGAGCAAAGAAACAGAACCATATTAGATGCTGCAAGGACTATGCTGCTAGAAGGAAATGTATCACATGTTCATTGGAGAGAAGCAGTTGGAACTGTTGTGTACACATTAAATAGAATTTAGATTAGAGAAGGTACAAATAAAACTCCTTGTGAATTATGGTTTGATCATGCACCTAATGTGAAATATTTCAGAATATTTGGTAGTAAATGTTATATCAAAAGAGATGTTGAAATAGGAAAGTTTGATGCTAGAAGTGATGAAGTAATCTTTATTGGTTATTCCACTAAGAGTAAATCATATAAATGTTTCAATATGAGGCTGAGGAAAATATTGAAAGCACCAATGTGAGGATAGATGAGAAATTTCAAATTTAGGAAAGAATGTATGATTGTGGTCATATATCATAATCAAGAGAAGTTGTTGCTGAACCTGAAGGACCCCTGATGATCGAGAATGAGATTGAAGAAGAAGAACAGGCCAAATCTACTGAGACATTAAAGATACCAAGGTATGTAAATAAAAACCACCCTAAAGAACAAATTATTGGTGATGCAAGCAAAGGCATGATGACTAGATCTAAAGTTAGAGATGAGATCTGTTTGATTTCTCAATTTGAACTAAAGACTACTAATGAAGCATGTAAAGATGAATCTTGGACTAAAGCCATGGAAGAAGAACTAGAATAGATAAAGAAGAACAATACTTGGGAATTGGTTCCAAGACCTAAGAACAAGAATGTGATTGGAACTAAGTGGGTTTTTAGAAACAAAATGGATGAGGAAGGCATAGTGGTAAGAAACAAGGCTAGACTGGTGTGTGCTTAAATATTGTCACACTTCTATGAATCATTCTATTCAAGGTTGCTCAAGAATGAGGCCTCAAATATCGATCCATAGCTCTCTAGTCATGGATGTGTAAAAATGTAAAATGAAGGCCCTCAGATTGACC
>MU225079.1:2693889-2710625 GCA_018584345.1 Thuja plicata
TAGTAATTTGTATTTAAGAACTGATGAAGATGGAATCTTAATTATAGAAGTTTTTGTTGATGATATCATTTTTGGAGGAAATGATAAAATGAGTAAGAAGTTTTCTAAAGAAATGGAGAATGAGTTTAAAATTTCAATGATTGATGAAATGAAATTCTTTCTTGGTTTGCAAATTAATCAGAGTAAGAATGGCATATTTATATCTCAGACCAAGTATATTAAGGAAATGTTGAAGAAATTTGGAATAGAAGATTGTAAACATGTTGGAACACCCATGGTGATAGGGAATAAACTAACTAAAGATGATGAGACTCAAAGTGTTGGGCAGACTAAGTACAAATCAATGATTGGAGGTCTACAATATTTGATGTTCACTAGACCAGATATTACCAATGTAGTTGAAATTGTGGCTACATATCAGGTAGATCCTAAAGAGACACATTTTGCTGCTGTGAAAAGAATTTTTAGAAATTTGAAAGGGACAGTAAAATATGGATTATGGTATGAAAAATTTGATGATTTTACATTACAGGATTTTACTAATGCTCATTGGGAAGGTAATGTAGATGATAGGAAGAGCACGATTGGTGGAGCATTTTTCCTTGGAAAGAGGTTGGTTTCTTGGTTGAGCAAGAAGCAGACCTATATTGCTCAATCTACTACTGAGTCAGAGTATGTTGTTGCTGCAATAAATGGTACACAAGTTGTTTGGATGATACAAATGTTGAAGGACATCAGAATAATTTTCAAAGAACCAGTGGTTATCCATTGTGATAACACCAGCACAGTGAATATGTCAAAGAATCCTGTAATGCATTCAAAGACTAAACATATTTCCATCAAGTATCATTTCTTAAGGGAGAAGGTAGCAGATAGAGAGATTAAACTAGAGTATATTAGCAAAAAGGAACAAATAGCAGATATATTTACTAAACCTTTGCCAAAATATGATTTTGAATATCTTGGAGGCATGATTGGAGTGATGGCCCCTCCCAGTGAAAAATAAATGATGTAGATGTGCATCAGTCCAGTGGATCTCAGAGCTATACCATTCTCTGGACTTGATGTATGGATCTACTCCTTAGGGGGAGTGATCATAGGAGAATACTATGGAGTACATTTGGGTGATCTTGCACCTAGCTGATTGGACATGAAGATTTGAAAAATCTATGTCTTACAGAAGACTATAGATGAAGTATGGCACCCTTTACCATTGCTGCTGAAGGGGAAAGAAATTTATGTGAAAATCCCTACTATTTTGGGGAGATTTGTGTTGAGGATATTGAGAAGATTGTATTAAGAGAGTAATTTTGGGTTGATACATATAGATTTTCCCATATGTTTCCATCAATGCCAAAGGGGGATATTGTTGGATGATATCAATTTTGGTTACTGATCATGCTGTTGATATCCATGTTTTGTCACTGACGTCAACATATATTTCTATAAAGAAGACAGACTCGCTACTTAACTAGATGCAGTGTACAGACACTGTACGAATGATTCAGAATGATCAAAGTTGGAATTATGTAGAAGGATGTGTGCTAACCTTATCCCTAAGGTTTCTTGACTTTATATACATACTGTGGATGTTATAGTTGATTTAGTGAAGACTGGTTTTCTGGACTGTAACTGTGATTCTGGACAGAGCAAGTCTATGTGTTTCGGGTATATCTTTCTAGCGAAGATATTTTAGAACTTGAAAGCTTATTGATGGACAACTGACATATAATAGAGTAATGGGTTGAGTTCAATTGTTGATTGGATACTGATGACATCAGTCGTGGTGTGTATTATTGAGAAGACCTATTTCTTGGCTGACTTCAGACATGTAGCATGTGAAATTAATTGAGAGCATGAATTGTGGATCTGAGAGTATATGTAATGAATTGTAAATGTTGTATACTTGTTTTAGATACCGTGTGTATCTTAGCAAGGGGATATGTAATTATTTGTATGATGAAAAGCCTTAATTGGCCGACCTAGTTAATTAAGTATTAGGAAAGCTTAACTAGCCAACCTAATGAATTATTGTCAGAGGGTATATATGAAAGATAAATTCTTAATAATAAGTGTGATAGAGAAAAGAAAGAGAAGTGTGGAATCTTCAAAGCTTATTGACTGCTGGATACAAAGCAGATTTGATACATCATTGGAACTGACCAAGCAAAGACAGTTGTTATCTGATAGTTTGCTAGAATGTGTATTTACTGTATACAGTTGATTTAGATTGTAAATCCTTGAGGGTGGCTTCAACCTTCTTTGGGAAGTGTGCCTTGGTAGTGATCCTACTATTTTCTTTGACTCCTAACAGGGTCTGTATCCTAATAGGGACTGTGTACTACAATTTTGTAATAATCTCCTAACAGGGTTAATATCTTTTAACAGGGATACTATACTCTCAGTACTTTATTTGTGGGTGTTAATTCCCACCGGGGTTTTACCTTTAACATGGTTTCCTCGACAACAAATATTGTGTTATGGTATTGTCTATTACTGTGTTATCATTTACATTTGTAGATTTGGTTTATAAAGTATAAAGTTTAATAATCTATATTACAACTGATTCACCCCCCCTCTCAGTTCTCTTGTGGACTGTTATTCCTAACAAATAGATCCATATTTTATTAGATATTTTAAGCAACCAATAATGGTGTAGGAGCACCTAAGGTTAGAAACATTTCTAAGATAGAAAGAATTTTTGGTTTGTAAGGTGTTTTGTTCCACCATTCCTGTAATGACTGAGGTCAATCGGTGAACAAACACCATAGTTGGAAAATAGTTGTTTTCTTGTTTAAGTGTGTGTTGAGGTAGCTTATAAACCTCTAGAAATCCAACTAAAGCTCTAAATACCGATATTTATTAAAGTGACACTTAGTTATACTAGTGCTTAGGCAACTTTGTTGCTTGGTAATGCTACTCGTGAATCTTGCTAAGTTTACACTAGGTTGCTCAGGTATGTTGTGCAGAATGCTCAAGAATGAGGCTCGGCAATGTCTCTCAGGTTACACTTGGTGCTTAGGGTTGTTACTTGGTGGTGTTTCTTGGGGTTTCTTGTGGATTTTGGGTTGTTGACTAGCGCTCGAGTATTGAAGGCAAATTTTATTTTGATACTCAGGACTGGTGCTCGATAATGGCACTCGATTTCTCGGTTAATTTGGTTAAAATCCGAGGAAATGCAGGATGTGACATTTGTGGCTAGCTAGTTCAACTACAATGGCTCTCATCATTTCATTTTTGTCTTTGATGGACAGTGACACCTATTCTAGTGACGGGAGGGTCATTTATGGATCGACCATACCTTCTTTGCAAGGTGGTTGAAGTTGTTAAGGAGCATGAGATATTTTGGATATATTTTGAGAGATAGATATATATAGTTGAAAGCTTTTGTAAGAGAGAGAGAGAGAGAGAGATAGAAAAGAGAGGAACGTATTGTATTTTGGAATAGATTAGAGTTTGTGAATACAGAGAGCATTTGGGGAATCATATTGAGCATTTTTTTATGGATTCCATGTGCAGTGTGTATTATTGTGTTATTTAGGTTGAACCAGTCAATTTAGCTTGGAGGGTGGATCTATCCTATTAGATCCCACAACATGAAGTAGTAGGTTTATGGTGAGAACCAAGTCTAGAGTACTTGAGGTGAAGATCTTAGTGACTTCCTCAAGTTAGGGTTTGATAATACCCTATAAGGTCCATTCAGTGACCTTGAAGCAGAATCAAGCTGACTCTCAGTCATAACTAGACTTTGGATTTTACATCAGATTGGTATCAGAGAAAGTTAAAGAATTGGGCTTGTGTTGTTTGGGTGTGATTTTTGGAAGATTTTATAAATTCATCCCTAGCATGGTGTCCAATGCAGAGCTGGAAAGAGATGTCGGAGAGCAAAGAGGGGAGAACAGAATCCTGAAGGAACAGTTAGCCGAAATGGCATGCAAGTTAGAAGAAGTGTAGCTTTGAACTACAATAGTCAGCAAACTAATGAAAGAAGCTAATGAGAAGGGTAAATTAGTGGCCGAGGAGGACGTGATCCTAGAGCCAGACCCTATGCTTCAAGAGGAGCCATTCTTGAAAACATTGAAGGCAATGAGTGGCAAGTCCTTAGAAGGTGTGCCTCTATTTAGTGGAAAAATGGATCCAGAATTAATCATGGAATGGATAGAAGGTCTTGAAAATCACTTTGATTGTGATAGTGTGACTGAAGCTCAGAAAGTCAAAATAGCCAAAACAAGATTGAAAGGAACTTCTCTTGTTAGAATAGTCCCAAAGGATAATTGAGAGGGGGGGTGAATCAGTTATTAGCTAATTTAAATATTTTCCTTTATTAACTCTAGAATATAATAAAGTAAATGCACATTCAGATAACACAATAGACAACACCACAATTTGGTTACAGGGAAACCAAATGGTAAAAACCCCGGTGGGAATTAACACCCACAATGAACTATACTTGTTTATAATAATCCATGTTAGAAGATCTTGCAACTCGATTAGGAGTTGTTCTTTACAATGCAATAAGCATAGTGACCTGGTTAAGGGTTTGACCCTGTTAGGAGTCTTTTACAAATAACCTTGTTAAGGGTGAGGACTCACTTTCCAAAAGCTCACTGCATCAATAGTGAAGGCTATAACCTTCTGTAGAATAGATATACACTATATATGATGATGAACTGTAGAATAGACCTGATGTCTTGATCAGTTCTAATGTATTGTAATCTTCCACTGCTTCTTCACATAGATCCTTAGTGAATGAAATACATCTGATATTCTTCTCTACACATTTCCTGTATCTTTTCTTATCATTCACACTTAGCGTTCCACAAATGAACTACTATAAGTATCTTCCTCAAAGTATGAGATCATGGGACCTGTTAGGAAACTCTTCATAACATCCTTGTCAGCTTTACTAATCATGTAAGCATAATTACAACCGTGCAATATAAACTAAATAGACACAATGCTTCACAAAGTTGGCCTCACCAAATTTACTCTAACAATGCAATCTTGTTGAAACACGTTCGACGCCTTTAGATAACTCTCTTCAAATCATAACAAAAATTTAATATACACACACATATCCCAAAGATAGGTGCAACTCAAGAACCAATGCAATACGTCGGCTTTGTGCAGACAAACTCCAGAAACTATAACTGCCACTAACATAATTACACAACACAACTGAAACTTCATATATGAGTCTGCATGTATGAACACAACATAATAAACATTTCTACAACATGCAAACAACCATGCAAGGCTTGATATCATCATTCTGATAAGTACATATAGAACACTGTTGTATATTATATGTTGTCATCAATGACAAACATACAATCAACTAGCTTCCAGAAGTAAATCTCCAACAATATCCCCCTTTGACATTGATGGCAACATATGATATTAAAATCATCTTCAACACATGGTGTCTTCTTTCTTTTTACAATCTTCTCAATATCCTTATCAAAGATTCCTCTACACTATTGTAGCTCCTCTATCTGAGTTTATACTCCCCCAGAGTATATGCTCCCCCTTGCTATATACTCCCCCTTACTATATACTCCCCCTTTGACATCAATGGAAAAGGGCACTATAAACAATTAGGCACAGGTACTAATCCATAATTAGAGTAGTCAACCATTCATCAGTCACTAAGGACTAATGTTCTTGGTGTTTTATCTAATCAGACTCAGGAGAGGGAATTACTCCCAACTTCTCCCCGAGATACTCAAAAGTATCTTTTAATAAAATCTTTGTGAAAATATCTTCCAATTGTTCTTTAGTGCTCACATAGTCCAATTTTACTTCATTATCTGTAACTTTTTCTCTAAGAAAATGGTATTTAATCTCAATGTGCTTTGTCTTTGCGTGCATCACAAGGTTCTTGGACATGTTGATAGTACTGGTATTATCACAGTGAATAAAAATGGGCTAGTCAACCTGTATACCAAAATCTTTAACCATCTGTTTGATCCAAACCATTGTAGAACAATTTAATGCTGCTGCAACATATTCAGCTTCTATTGTCAACTGTGAGATACAATTCTTCTTCTTGCTTACCCAAGAAACCAACCTATCTCCAAGAAATACTGATCCTCTAGAAGTACTCTTCCTTTCATCAAGACAACCTGCCCAATCTGCATCTATATACACATGAACTTGTACATTCTCTGATTTAGGATACCATAAATCATAGTTTATAGTTCCCTTTAGATATCTGAATATTCTTTTTATTTCCATTAGGTGATTCTATTTTGGTTCAGCTGTAAATCTTCCAACAATGCCAACTACATTAGATATGTCTGGTCTAGACTGAGTAAGATATATAAGTTTTCTAATCATAGACTTATACAATGTCTTGTCAACTGCTATGGAGTCATCTTCTTTAGAAAGCTTGCTTCCAGTTATCATAGGAGTGCATACTGGCTTACAGTCTTCCATCTTGAAAGTCTTCAGTATTTCCTTCACATATTTGGATTGATTTATAAATATTCCTTTATATTTCTGCTTTACATTCAATCCCAAAAAGTATTTTATAGGACCAGTCATGCTCATTTCAAATTCATTCTGCATTTCTTTTGTAAATTCTGAACTAAGCTTGTCATTACCTCCAAAGATAATGTCATCAAAAAATATGGCAACAAGTAATAATCCATCAAGTGTCTCTCTTATGAATAGGTTACAATCTACTTCTCCTTTCTTAACTCCAATCTTGGTAAGATAACCATCTAGTCTCTCATAGCAAGCTCTTGGGGCCTGTTTAAGTCCATAGAGTGTTTTCTTCAATCTGCATACCATGTCTGGTTTATTTGACAGATTGAATCCTTCAGGCTATTCTATGTAGACTTCTTCCTTCAAGTCACCATTCAGAAAGGCTGATTTGACATCCATTTGATATACTTTGAAGTCTTTGAATGTAGCATAGGAAAATAATAACTTAATGGCTTCTAATCTTCTCGTAGGGGCAAATGTGTCAGTGTAATCTATCCCTTCCCTCTGCGCATATCCTTTACACACTAGTCTTGCTTTGTTTCTGACCACTATACCATCTTCATTCATCTTGTTCCCGAATACCCACTTTGTTCTAATCACATTTTTGTCACTAGGTCTAGGAACCAATCCCATGTGTCATTTTTTATTATTTGATCTAATTCTTCTTCCATTGCTTTCTGCCAATTAGATTCCTTGCAAGCATCTTCAACATTTAAGGGTTCAATCTGTGAAAGTAAACATACCTCTTCATCCACTGCTATACTTTTTGCTTTAGATCTAGTCAAAACACTACTGCTCTGATCTCCAATGATATCATCTTTTGAATGATACCTAGATGTGAATTTTGAAACCTTTGGTGTCACATTCTCATCTATAATCTATGATACTTCTTTGCTTGATTCAGGTTCATTACATCAAACATCAATGCAATCGAACATTTCTTCAATAACAGTGTCTTTATTGTTAGGTCTGGGTTCATCCTCAATCATAGGTGCATATTCATAGTACCTTTCTTGAACCATGAACTTCTCATCAATATTTACATGAGTACTTTCAATTATCTTCTTTAATCTCAAATTAAAACATCTGTATGCTTTTCTTTTAGTAGAGTAACCAAGGAAAATACCTTCATCGCTTCTAGCATCAAACTTACCAACACCATCATCTGTCTTGATGTAGCACTTGCTACCAAATATTATGAAGTATTTTATTATAGGTACATTACCAAACCAAATTTTATAAGGTGTCTTATCCACGCCTGGCCTTAGTTGTGTTTTGTTGATAGTATAGACTATTGTATTGACTGCATCTCTCCAATAGGTGTGCACAACTTTTCCTTCAATCATCATAGTTCATGTTGTATCAAGTATGATCATGTTCCTTCTTTCTACTATCCCATTCTGATATGGGGTTCCAGGTGCACTCAACTATCTTTTAATTCCATGTTCTTCACAGTAGTCATAAAAATGGTCAGAGGTGAATTATCCTCCTCTATCTGATCTCAGACACTTTAGTTTTAATCCAGATTCATTCTCCACTTTGGCTTTGAATATTTTGAACTTCTCAAAGGCTTCAAACTTCTCCTTTAAGAATGCAATCCACATCATCCTTGAAAAATCATCAACAAACAAAATGAAATACCTTTCTCCATAATATGATCTGGTTTGAGTAGGACCACATAAATATGTATGAACTAGGTCTAACTTGTTTTCAGCTGAGTTCTTCTTGCTTCTGAAAGAGCTCCTTACATGCTTTCCCATAACACATTCCCTGCACATTGTGTCAACTGGTCTTGCAATACTTAGAAGGTCTCTAACTACCTTGACATTGCTTATCTTTACTATATTATCAAAATTGATATGACAGAGTCTCTTGTGCCATAACCAACTGTCATCCACTTTTGCAACAAAACAACTTACATCTGAATTGAGCTGAAAAATATTACCTTTTTTTTTTTATCCTAATGCAATCATGTCTCCTTCTTTGTTGCTAATAATGCATTTGTTCTCTTTGAATTCCAAATGATAATCTTTGTCAAGTAGTTGTCCAACACTTAGTAAATTGTGATGTAATCCATCAACATAGAGAACATCATCTATCTTGTTCTTTCCATCTAGGGTGATAGATCCTCTGCCTATGATAGGTTTGGGAGTGTTCTCTCCAAATCTAACCATACCACCTTAGTACTTGTCTAGATGAACAAATCTATCTTTATCACCTATCATGTGGTGAGAACATCTGCTATCAATGATCTAGTCAGTTCTGATGTCTGCTTTGGAAATTAGGGCTAACTCCTGTGCTTCCTTTTCATCTTCAATGTATATTTCCTCAAGCAATTTTTCCATGTTTTTAAGGGCAAAAAATCCAATTTCATCTTCTCCTAAATCTTTATAAGTTACACCTTCTTTAGCATGATAGCATTCCTTCCTGTATTTAGGTTTATAATCAGATCTAAATTTCTTTACTCTTGTAGGACACTTGGATGCAAAGTGATCGATCTTGTTGCATGAAAAACATTTGAATGGAAGCTGTCCTTCATATTTCCCTTTGCCTTTCTTTTCTCTTTTAGAAATCATGGCAATGATTTCTTCTAGTTCTTCATCAACTTCTTTCTCATTATTGCTAGAGATGTGAGATTTCTTACCATGGACTGAAGCTTTGAAAGTTGTTTCACTTTTAGGTTCAGTCTTCAATCTTGATATCTCAAATGTAGAGATTTTACTAATCAAAGTCTCTCTCTTGAAGTCTTGTGAAAATTGCATGGTTTCATCTAGAATATTTATCTTGCTTTTATAGTCTGTTGTTAAAGTAGTCATCAGCTTGTCCATTATGTCTTCTTCTGATATTTCTCCACCATCGTTTCTAATTCTAGAAACTCCTTCATTTATCCTCTGATTGTAGGCTCTAATGTTCTCTTCAGGTAACATCTCAAGATTGTTGTATTTCTTTTTCCATGTCTTCCTATGCACATTCTTTGCTTGGATATCTCCTTCAAACATGTCTTCTAAATACTTCCATATTGTGTATGCTTTGTCTACCTTCTTGATCTCAAAGAATTCACTGTTAGATAGTGCACTTATAAGGGCTTCTTTGGAAACTGCATTAGCTGTGAATGTATCCTTTTGTTTACTAGTAGCATCATCTCTTGAGAATTCTTTTAGAGAGGGAATAACAACTTCTTGTGTGGCTATCTCAAAGATGTCAAAACCAACACACTGTAGATGTGTTATCATTTTGTTCTTCCAATCCAGATAATTTTCTCCATCGAATTTAGGACTCTCTTTTCTGAAGTATGCCATTTGATCTACCTTAAGCTATTAGGCTTTCTCTTCAAGGCACTTGGCTCTGATACCAATTTTTAGAATAGTCCCAAAGGATAACTGAAAGGGGGGGTCAATCAGTTATCAGCTAATTTAAATCTTTTCCTTTATTAACTCTAGAATACAATAAAGTAAATGCACATTTAGATAACACAATAGACAACACCACAATTTAGTTACGGGGAAACCAAATGGTAAAAACCCCTGTGGGAATTAACACCCACAATGAACTATACTTTTTTATAATAATCCCTGTTAGAAGATCTTGCAACCTAGTTAGGATTTTTTCTTTACAATGCAATAAGTATAGTGACTTGGTTAAGGGTCTGACCCTGTTAGGAGTCTTTTACAAATAACCCTATTAAGGGTGAGGACTCACTGTCCAAAAGCTCACTGCTTCAATGGTGAAGGCTACAACCTTCTGTAGAACAGATATGCACTATATCTGATGATGAACTGTAGAGTAGACTTGATGTCTTGATTAGTTCCAATGTATTGTAATCTTCCACTACTTCTTCACATAGATCCTTGATGAATGAAATACATTTGATATTCTGCTCTGAACCTTTCCTGTATCTTTTCTTATCATTCACACTTAGCGTTCCACAAATGAACTACTCTAAGTATCTTCCTCAAAGTATGAGATCATGGGACCTGTTAGGAAACTCTTCATAACATCCTTGTTATCTTTACTAATCATGCAAGCATAATTACAACCACGCAATATAAACTGAATAGACACGACGCTTCACAATGTCAGCCTCACCAAATTCACTCTAACAATGCAATCTTGTTGAAAGACATTCGGCACCTTTAGATAACTCTCTTCAACTCATAACTAAAATTGAATATACACATGCATATCCTGAAGATAGATGCAACTCAAGAACCAATGCAATACGTCAGCTTTGTATAGACAAACTCCAGAAACTGTAACTGCCACTAACAGAATTATGCAACACAACTGAAACTTCATATCTGATTTTGCGTGTATGAACACAACATAATAAACATTTCTACAATGTGAAAATAACTATGCAAGGCTTGATATCATCATTCTGATAAGTACATATAGAACATTGTTGTATATTATATGTTGTCATCAATGTCAAACATACAATCAACTAGCTGCCAGAAGTAAATCTCCAACAGCTCTCACTTGGTAGAAATTTGTCCAAGATGAAAGGGGAAAAGGAGGAAAGAACCCCATAACAAGTTGGAAAGGTATGGTGGCAAAGATGAAGGAAAATTACCTTCCTGATGATTATGAATTGTAGCTACATAAGAAAAGGTAGAATCTGAGGCAAAAAGACTTAGAAGTCAGTGCCTATACAGAAGAGTTTCATAAGCTATGCTTAAGGTCCCATGTGATGGAAGAAGAAAGCCTAAAGGTGGAAAGATATCAAAATATCCTCAAATGGAGTATTCAAGAAGAAATCAGTCTCTTAAGCCCCAAGAATATACACCAATGCTATCAACTAGCCCTTAAAGTGGAAGAGAAGTTTAAGAAGAAGAAAGACTCAAATAGTAGAGGTAGAGGAAGAGACAATAGAGGTCATAGAGGAGGATATGGAGGAAGAAATCTTAAACCTAAGAATCAGAGTGAGTCCAAACTCACAGAGAATCAAGGAGAATCCAGTAACACTAGAGGTGGTTACAACCGAGGAAGAGGCTTAAATAACAGTTTGAGAGGAAGTACTGATAACCAAGGAAGAGGATCTTACTTATCTTCGATGAAATGCTACAACTATCAGCAGTTTGTGCATCCTACAAATCGGTGTCCTGCAAAGAGATCTACTTCACAAGGAGGAGAGAATAGAGCTAATTATGTACAAGAAGAGTCTTCTAGTAGAAAGACTACAGAAGTCCCCATAGGATCAAAGATGGGAGAGCATTTCATGGTTCAGAGAGCACTCCTCAAATAAACCATCAAAGAAGAGCCAAGCCAAAGAAGATCTTTGTTTTGAGTCAACTATAAGGTACTCAATAAGGCTTGTAAAGTTATCATAGATTCAGGTTCTACTAATAATATAGTTTCCTTAGAAGCTATTGAGAAGTTAAAATAGACAAGGATGCCTCACACTAATCCTTATAGAGTTACTTGGTTGAATAAAGATCAACATGTAATAGTCAATGAACAAGCTTGGATAGAATTTTCCATAGAGAGGTGTAAGGACAAATTTTTGTGTGATTTCCTACCCATGGATGCATGTCATCTATTATTAGGTAGACCTTGGCAGTTTGACCGAGCTGTAGTGCATGATGGAGTTAAGAACTCTTATTCCTTCAAGAAGGATGGAATAACTTTTAGGGTACAGTCAACCTTGGAAGAAGAGAAAGAAAATAAAAGAGGTCCCAACCTACTTTTGGTTGGTGAGAAGGAATTCTTAAAGACATTGGAAGAAGAAGATGGAGTAGGATTTGCTTTGGTTTTAAAACCACAAGGTGGAAACAGAAATAAGAGGGAAGAGTTGCCTTTAGAGATCCAAAGTTTGTTAACTCGATACCAGGCCATAGTTAGTGATGGTCAACCAGCTATCCTACCACCTAAGAGATCTATTAGTCATCAGATTGAATTTATTCCAAGAGCCTCATTTCCAAATAAAGTTTCTTATAAGATGACCCCACAATGGAATGCAGAGATTTCTAAACAAATCTAGGAACGAATTGACCAAGGGTTGATTAGGGAGAGTATAAGTCCTTGTATTGTTCTCACAGTACTAGCCCCAAAGAAAGATGGTACTTGGAGGTTGTGTATTGATTCCAGGGCCATAAATAGGATTACTATTTGGTATAGGTTCCCAATACCAAGGATCGAATATTTTATGGATTTTATTGGTGGAGCTAGATATTACTCCAAGATAGATCTTAAGAGTGGATATCATCAGATAAGAATTAAAGGGGGAGATGAGTGGAAGGCTTCTTTTAAGGCAACCAAAGGACTGTATGAATGGATTGTTATGCCTTTTGGGTTGTCAAATGCCCCAAGAACATTTATGTGATTGATCAATGAGGTTTTGAAGGAATTCATTGTAAAATGGGTTGTAGTGTACTTAGATTACATCCTAGTGTTCAGAAAAACAAAAGAGGATCATCTTAGACATTTAGAAATGGTAATGCAAAGGTTGCATGAAGAAAAGTTGAAAATCAACTTGGAAAAGAGTGAGTTCATGAAGCAAGAGTTGGTATATCTAGGTTTTGTTATCTCAGAAGGTAACTTGAAGATGGATATCAGCAAGGTGGAAGCAATTTTGAATTTTCCTACACCAACGTCAGCAAATGAAGTCAAAAGCTTCCATGGTTTAGCACAGTTCTACCAGAATTTCATCAAACAGTTCAGTGAAATTAGTGCACCTATTTTAGATACCATCAAAGGAGGTATGAAATCCAAGTTCCAATGGAATGGGTAGGCTGATGAAGGATTTGAGAATCTGAAGAAGAGGATAGCGATTCAACCAATCTTGACACTTCCTAGTTTTGACAAACTATTTACTGTGGAGTGTGATGTTAGTAATATTGCTATCAGGGTAGTTTTGACTCAAGAAGGAAAGCCAGTAGCCTTTTATAGTGAGAAGCTCAATGATGCAAAGAGGAAGTATTCCTCATTTGATTTGGAATTGTATGCATTAGTGGAAGCACTAAGGAAATAGAGACATTATCTCCTTCCCAAATAATTTGTAGTCTTTACCGACAATCAGGCTTTGATTTTTCTAAGTTCGCAGGATAAACTAAGTCATAAGCATATGAAATGGGTGGAGTACATCCAAGCCTATACTTTCACCATAAATCATAAGAAGGGAGTACAAAATAAGTTGGTTGATGCATTGAGTAGAAGGTTACTCACAGTGCAATAAGTTCATCTTAGGAACATTGGCACTGAAAGCTTCAAGGATCTGTATCCAGCAGATGAAGACTTTGCAACAACATACAAGGTATGTCAAGAGTATCAAAATCATTTTCATAGTGAGTATTTAGAGTATACTCTTCAAGAAGGTCTTCTATTTAAGGGAAGAAAACTTTGTGTACCGAGAGGTTCCATGAGAGAGAACCTAGTATAAGAAAAACATAATGGTTCCTTAAGTGGGCAATTTGGGTTGAAAAAAACTCCAGAATTGGTCAAGAGGTATTACTATTGGCCAAGGATGAATGGGGATGTCCAAAAGTATGTAGAGACTTGTATGGTTTGTCAGAAGGTAAAAGGGACTTCATCTAATGCAGGATTGTATCAGCCCCTTCCTATTCCAAATAGACCATGGGAATGCCTTAGTATGGATTTTGTAGTTGGACTACTGAAGACCAAGCATGGAATGGACAACATATTTGTGATTGTTGATAGGTTCAACAAGATGACTCACTTTGTGCCATGCAAGGCCACACATGATGCATGTTACATAAAAAATTTGTTCTTTAGGGAAGTATTAAGGATACATGGATTACCTTTGATTATTGTATCAGACAGAGACTCTAAGTTTATGAGTCATTTTTGGAAAACCTTATGGCAGAATCTTGGTATAAATCTTTCTTTTAGCTCGGCATATCATCCATAGACTGATGGTCAGACTGAAGTGGTGAACCAAAGCTTAGGAAATCTTTTGAGATGCCTTACCAAGGAGTATGGGAAATCATGGGATTAGTTACTTGCTCAAGCAGAATTTGCATACAATGATACAGTCAATAGATCCACTAGAAAGATTCCTTTTTAAATAGTGTATGGGATTCATCCCAGGGGTATATGTGAATTAAGAGATCTTGGCAGCAATGCAGAGAGGAGTGGATATGCTAAATATTTTTCTCAATCTATGAAGGAGGTCCATGAGTCAGTTAAAGAAGCATTAATAGAGAGTACAACTCATTCCAAGCAAAAGGTAGATGCAAGGAAAAGAGATATTTAATTTACAGTTGGAGATTTGGTCATGGTGCACCTAAACAAAGCAATTTTGTAGAAAGGAGTTCCAAGTAAACTTCAGATGAGGAAGATAGGCCCATGTGCAATATTGGAAAAATATGGGTCTAATGCTTATAAAGTTGATCTTCCTGCAAACATCGGATTATCTCCTATTTTCAATGTGGAAGATTTGGTATCCTATAAAGGACCAATTCCAGAAGGAGATTCTGATCTCACAACAGATATCGAGGATCTCAGAGCACTCAAACTACCTATTACACTGAAACTAAAGGCTGAAGAGATTCTGAATTCAAGAGTTTCCAAGTAGACTAGATGGTAGACCTATATGGAACATATGTTCAAATGGAAAGGACAAGCTGATTCAGAGGCTACATGGGTGCAAGAAACCGATTTCAAGAAGTTAGGCATCAATCTTGACTTACTCCAATCACCTAGAAGTTGATTTCTTTTTTTTTGGGGAGTATGGTGCAGGAGCACCTAAGGTTAGAAAAATTTCTAGGATAGAAATCATTTTCAGTTTGTAAGGTTTTTTGTTCCACCATTCTTGTAATGACCAAGGTCAATCGGTGAACAAACACCGTAGTTGCTAAATAGTTGTTTTCTTGTTTAAGTGTGTGTTGAGGTAGCTTATAGACCTCTGGAAATCCAACTAAATCTCTAACTACCAAGATTTGGTAAAGTGGCAATAAGTTATACTAATGCTCAGGCAACTCTGTTGCTCGGTAATGCTACTCAGGAATCTTGCTTCATTTACACTAGGTTGCTCGGGTATGCTATGCAGAATGCTCGGGAATGACGTTCGGTAATGTCTCTTGGATTACACTTGGTGCTTAGGGTTGTTACTCGGTGGTGTTTCTCAGGGTTGCTTGCGGATTTTAGGTTGTTGACTGGTGCTCGGGTATTGAAGGCAAATTTTATTTTGACGCTTGGGACTGGTGCTTGGTAATGGCGGTCTATTACTCAATTATGTTTGTTAATGGTCTAGGAAATGTAGGATGTGATGTTTTTGGCCAGTTGGGTCAACTGAAATGACTCTCATCATGTCATTTTTGTCTTTGATGGATAGTGACACCTATTCTAGTGATGGGAGGGTCATTTATGGCTCGACCATTCCTTCTGTGCAAGGTGGTTGAAGTTGTTAAGGAGCACGAGATATTTTGGAGATATTTTGAGAGATAGATATATAGTTGAAAGCTTTTGTAAGAGAGAGAGGCAGAAAAGAGAGGAATGTATTATATTTTGGAATAGATTATAGTTTGTGAATATAAAGAGCATTTGGGGAATCATCTTGAGCATTTTGTGATGGATTCCATGTGCAGTGTGTATTATTGTGTTATTTAGGTTGAACCAGTTAGTTTAGCTTGGAGGGTGGATCTATCCTATTAGATCCCACAGCATGAAGTAGTAGGTTTACCGTGAGAACCAGGTCTAGAGTACTTGAGGTGAAGATATTAGTGACTTCCTCAAGTTAGGGTTTGATAATACCCTATAAGGTCCATTTAGTGACCTTGAAGCAGAGTCAAGCTGACTCTCGGTAACAACTAGACTTTGGAGTTTACATCAAATAAATTAAATCCATACCTCATGTCCTACGAAGATTCAACCGAAGGAGGAAAGAGACAAAAGAGGAAGACAAATCCAACTTGAGATGCATCCTTCAAACCCTCTCCACTTTTAAAAATATACATGGAAAGTACAATAGATTTCCTCAAGGTTTCTACCCCTCTCCCCCTCAAAATCAAAATAGAATCCATATAAATAGATTTCTCAAAGGTAACCAACCCCCAACTAACTCTTAACTAAAGGGCATAATTAAATAACACAATATAATTGAAAACTCACAACTATATATAACTTATAATGAATACTTTAATACACATATTTATTATTATCATAATTGGCATAGAAGATATAAGTAATATATAACCTATCCATATTATTAATAATTAGTAATTAAGAATATTAAACCTCACATTAATTATTAATAATACTATAGTTTATTTTAGTCCCAAACTATACAC
>MU225079.1:2710689-2747880 GCA_018584345.1 Thuja plicata
TATATATATATATTTATTTATTTATTTATATAGATATTTTCAAATACCAAACACTAAAATCTATGTGACTATGAAGTAATAGCTCACAATATTAATATTATTACGTATTTATACTTACTATAAGATATAACGCTCAGATGGAAATCCTGAAGTACTTTGTAGGTTATTATCCGCCAAGGAGAAGCCCAAAACCAATTTTCCGCCGATAAGAAAAGATGAAGTATCAAAGCTAAAGATTTCATAATTACACAAGATCAATGTTAGCAACCTTCAAATCGTGACCTTTATCAGATTTGGGAGCTTAACCTACCCAATATGTCATGATTCTGGATAACAACCCCTGGCCTACAAAGGAGAAGGTAATTTAGGAAAATCTGATAAAGGTTTCCCTAACCTAAAGGGAAAAACTAGACTTAGACTCGTGACTTGCACAAAGTTTTTAAGACCATTACTATACACCAATCATCCATTTTTCTCTAAAGGTATGCAGAACAAAAATGGGGCAACAAATCACATGCCTCAAAATAAATATAACCATCCAAAGAGGCCATAACACTCAGCTATAAAACATATAGAGAAAACCACAAGGTCAAACAAGGAAAGTCAATCCAAACTCCTGCCCAATCATGAAACCCTAAAACACAACATTGCAAAGATCACTGAGAATCATCTCAAGAACATCAACATAATACCACAAAACTAGATAGGGAAAACAACTGAGAGAAATTCACAAGAATGGCCATAAGGGAAGGTATTTGTGATAACCTTGGTACTATCTCCGCAACAAAAACTATTAAGGATTTGAGGGCACACTCATACCTCTGAAGCCAGTTGGAGTCGAGGCCTAGGACCTGTAAGCCTGCATCATAGAGAAACTATTCATGTGCATATACATATATAAGGAAGGCAGTGTAAATAGATGACTATGATGGAGTCATGATGTGGACCTCACTAGGCGAGTAACTACGACTTCATGCCTAGTCATGAAATCACATCATAGATACACACACATACAGCATCAAGTATATAAATCATGATCCAATTATAAACAAGGGTTAGATCATAATCCAATAAGGTTAGTCACATAACCAAATCAAATTTCCAAAGAGATGATCATATCATGAGTACATAAGTATGATATAACAATAATCATGAACAAATATGTCTAACCATACATAATCATCACATACGAGGACGTAATCATTAGGAAGACCTGGAAATCATAATCATTGATACAAAGAATCACTTGCACAGAAATCACATATATTTGTCAGGTATCCATCCTAACACATAAGATCCTAAAAAATCATCGTCGTCAAATGGTGGCCACATTGAAAAGAGATAAAAACATTGATAAGTACATCATTGTCAAACTATATTAGAATAGAATGAGTTAAACAAGCACCTCAAACAGATACATGCCAACAAAAGAAGCACTAAGATACCTTAAACATTACCAAAGGCACATTAGGGTTAGAGGGTTATTACAGAAGTTGAGGGAAGAAGTGCAAGGAATTTGATTATGGTAAAGAGTTATGATTCAGAGAAGCAGACTACAGAAGTTAGAATAGATCGGAATAAGGAACTTGAAGGTGGATCTGATGAAGGCAAGTTGGTATAAGATTGTAAGAAGGATAAGGTGAAGCAACAAAAGACCTTGGTTGCCGAACATAAGAAGGTTTGTAACAGAGGTAGATTAATTATTCAAAAGAGAGGATGTAGTGATATGAGCTCTAATTTTGATAGGAGATATGACAGATTGAGTGCAGAGGAGAGTAAGTTGATGGATCTGACAGAGGAAAGTGCAGAGGTACAGAGACAGAGAGTTGCAAATAAAGAGGATGTATGGCTAAAAAGAAAGCATGGGATTTATGTTCCACGGCTTGTCAAATGTTCATAAGTGTCTCTTATGGAACATTTTATTTTACCTGGGGTGTCTGATGTAGGAGCATCTTAGGGTCTTGGCAATCTTGCATCAAACAAAAATATTTTTGTTTTCTTGTTTGACCAACTTGGTGTTTTGGTTAGTGGTCAATTTGTGATTGTTCCTTTTGGTTGTGGTCGTGACAGTAAGTTCTTGGCTTCGTCTTGGATCTTATCCTATGATCTCACCTCATTTGATTGCATCGCGTTGGAGTTATGATAGATTATTTGCCTGACTGCCTTGTTCTTCATTTTACTAGTCATTCGTTGTATTTTCCGATAATTTTTTGATCTTCCGGTGGGTTTTTCCTAATGCGGTCATGCCAGCTCATTGCTACGTTTGAGGCCGAAGTTATTTTTTTATCGCGTCTCTTAAATCTTTCATTGGAGGTTGTTCTAATGATTTGTGTCCTGACCTATTTGTTGTAATATGTTTTCTCAATTATAAATTTCATGCTCCCATCACATCTACTCCAAAGGCTAGCTAAATCATAGGCCCTATAGATCATAGGGATGAAAAACCTTAAGGGAATGAATTCATGACCTCACATAGACCCCACAATATAAACATAGCTCCTCATTTGTCGTAATTATTTAATTAAATGTTTTCATTTCAATTCATTTCTAAAATTCTTAAATTTTATTATACAGTTTATCACAACTATAGATTTTGAGAGCAAGCTAGTTTTTATTTCATCCTTTGATTCTAAGTTACAATTAAAAAATTATATTAAAGTTTTTAATAATTATATTAATTGTTATATTTAATTAATTACATTTTTTATTTTAATCTATGCCTAAAATTTTAAATTTTATTACACAATTTATCGTAACCATAAATTCTAAGAGGAACTGAGTTCATATTTGTCATTTGAGTCCTAAATTATAATAAAACAATACATTTTTTATAAGCCGCTAAAATTAATTAGATGTCATTTCAATTTTTTTTTTAATTTCTAAAGTTTATTACATAATTTATCACAACTCCAAATCTTTGAAGCATCTGATTTTATATTTCATTATTTGACTTTGAAAGCATATAAAATAATATGATTCTAATGATCAAAATAATAATTTATTTTTTAAATGTCGAGTAAAGTTTTTTACGTGATCAATGACACTAGCACGACATGTCCTCTGGTACCACGTGAAACGTTTTTGACCCAAAGCTATGAACCGATGAGGTCATAAACAAGGGACCTTATCCCCAACTATCAATCTTAAGGCTCAAACTTGTGAGCACATTGGACCAGTGAAATCACTAGCCTGCAGTCACAATAGCTCAACAAAAAATTGAACTTTGGTAGTTACAACAACAACACCATCACTTTACCAACACACTAAAAAATGAACCCCATAATAAAAACTATTTAACCACCATCGAAATCAACTAATATTTTTCACTTCAATTTATTTCTATATTTTCGAACTATATAACGCATTATCATCACTCCAAATTAAATCAATTAATTACCATACTCATTAGAACTAATATTCCTTAAACCTAATTTTCTTAGAAAATCCATTTTATATCCCCCCAAAGAGGTGTCTCTTTCTACCCTACTTCATTGACATGCAAAACTTCCATGTATGTCTCTCCAATGTATGTCTCTCCAATACTGAAAAATTGACCTACCAAAAATTCTCTCTAAACATTTTCTTGTAAAGTTCCCTCACCATAAGGGGACTATGGGCCCCTCAAGTGAAGCCAAAAGTAATATGAGAGAACATTTGCATGTCTATCTTCCCTTTTCCAATCCCATTATATTTGACTTCAAATGCATTCTTTTTGTCTCACTTTCCTAATTCCTACACCCATCTCTATCTCTATCCATACAAGCATCCTTGTCAAGGGAATTTCCTAATACTTTATAGCTATATCTATACAATACCAAACTTTCAATCTTTTAACTTGACCCCACAAGTAAAGCATTCAACTCAAATAGAATGGTCAAAAGACTCAAATCTAGGAACAAGCGTGCAAGAAAACATAATAAGGGAGCCACATTGAATGTGGCTCATCATTTTGTATGCTTGTGACATTATGTGTATTCCCTCCTAGGACCATCAACATCTTTAGGGTTTCCAACTACACCATTACGCATCAACCTCCTTAAAATCATAACATGGTAGAATAAATATATGTAAGCAAGCAAACCCATGTCATCTTTTGGCCAGATTTCACATGCGGAAGTCATAAATTAATATAATGAATGCATCAATCCTTAAGGTGGGGACAAACAACATAGCCATATTGACTCCTCAAATCTAATATAATTATGCATGTGTGAGCTTATGATTTAATACCGACAAAATGTTGGGTCTTTTAAAAATATTAAAAAAAAGGAACATCTCTACTCCCGTGCAAGAACTATATTAAAAACTTTTGAATTCAACCCATTTTTTGAAAGTTTCATATTGTTTTATTCAACTCTACCACGTATAAAATATGAGAATATCTAGCGTATATTTGACCTATCCTTTTCGCTTCACGTTTTTTAATCAAGAGTGACCGTGACTTTTCGAGGTCGGTTGAACAACTATTACACGATAAAAAAGTATTTCAAGGAAAATTTAGGGCTTTTTTATTGGAAAAAGAACATTAACTCAAAGCTAACTATATGTCTTTTGGGAGTAATATTTATTTTTGTTTTTAGACTAGCATATTTATATTTAATAAATAAAATTTATGTAGATTTTTGTTTCTTCTCTTTTAGAATTATTGAGAAGTAATTATGGTGATTATTATTGTAATCTTATTTTGGATCATTTAAAAAAAAATCATGTAAAAAATGATGAGAAATATCAAATTTTAAAAATTAGCATTCATAAAAAACATAAATATTGTAGTTTAGAGTGAAAGAAAAGATGTAATTTTTGATTGACAAGGAAGAAAACAATAGCTTATCCTTTTTTTGTTTTTATGACACAAATAAGAATGGTAGTGCCACTATATAGTTATGTCTCTTAGCATAAGTAGCGTCTATATATACTAGCAATTACACCTTGGTGTGCAATGGGTACGTTGTATAAATGTGGGATGGGTAGCAGGCAAATTTGTTGGTCTATATTTTTTACATATGTGAATTAGGCATTAAAGAAGTGTAAAGAATTGTAGTGACAGGGCTAATTTGTGGGAATTATTTCCAAAATGATACAAGACTGGTTAACCCTAGGAAGCATTTTTAAATATCGTCAACAATGTAAGAGAATTGCAGGATAGAATGAAAAGGAACATTGTTAGGTGAAGTGACATATTGGAAGTCGTATGTGCATTATTTGTGAGAAATAAAACAATTTACAAAGTAGAGATAAATTTTGTATCTCCACTATTAAAACATTGACATGGAAATATATGAGCAACATCCAATAGATCGGTAGACTAGAGGCAACTGTGTAGAGAGTAATAGTTTAAAACATTACATACAATGGGAGAAGTAATGAGGGAAAAAAGTATTTGTTAGTACTAAAAAATACATTGGTGACAAGTTATAAAAGACATTTACTCTTAAACGAAGTACATGAAGAGAGTAAAAGTAAATTAAATACATGTATTGTTTTCCACGGTTTGAAATTTGTATCTTTCAATTGAGAATGGAATTTAGGTCAAATTAAATCAGGGAACAAACCTGGAGTGCTTGCAACTAATTTATATCGGTTGAAGGATTTACATCTGATTGAATTGAATAACATATTATGTAATATACAATGATAAATATAATTATAATATTAATTACATATAAAGATAATATATAATTAAAAATAAATATTAAAAAATATATTAGGTGATATAAAAATTATAATGATGATTGATTATTACACAAACATTATTATGAAATAGAATTACAAATTATAATGTTATTTTAAAATAATTTATTTAATTAAATATAAAATATAATAATAATTTAAAAACTTATATTAAAAAAATTCAACACTATTTTAAAAATTTAAAAATCCAAATATAAAGAAACAACAACTTGAAACTATAAGGATGACCAGAAAGAGCATACTGACTGCGAAATTAACTCTACTCCTCCTAAGAGCCCCATGGGTGATGCTGAAGAGAAGGATAACCACCAGAAGTAGAGGAGCTTGGAAGAAGACCTCTGGGATTAGGACTTCAAGGTTAAAAGAGTTGTCAACATTTCCCATCTTCAAGCAGCCAGAAACAAAGCTATGTATGGCTACAATATCGAAAAATGGGTTCAGGATGATATTTAGGAGCTGCAGGCTAAATATAAAGACCTTGAAGAAAGAAATACCCTCCTGGAGGAGATAATTGACAAAATAAGGAATGAAGCAGTTATGTATCAGAAAGGTAATGATGTTTTTGATAAGGTAACTGGTAATACTACCATGCTGGAGGATAAGATTAGCAAAATGATTGATAATAGGGTTAACCCGATTACTGAGAAAACCAACAACAATAACACTATGTTGAGGAAGCTGACTACTCTCATCAAATTGGGAATGGAAGCCGTTGTCGATAACCTGAAAGCTTTGCATAACCTGCTAGAAGAGAACTATTATGACAGAGAAAATTTGGAGGATGAAGGGAAACAGGACATCCAGATATCAGGCTAGGATCTAGAACTAGATCCAGCACGAGAAATAAGACTGCAACTCAAGTTAAAGATGTAACTAATCTTCGGGATTCCATCCAGAATATGGAAAATCAGATGGTGGAAATCCAGATTATGGAAAACCAGATGATTGAATCTGAGAAGAGCTCCAAGACGCTGGACTGAAATGTGTGCTGGAATTTTTTTTGGGTTGCTTTGTTGGAAGTTTATTTTTTGTATTCGGCTTTTTTTGTTGTGGTTGATCTTCGTATTGTAAATCTGGGGTGTTAGCCCTTTTTGGTTTTATGTTTCTATCTGTGACAGATAGTCTTAGTTTTGGGTTCTTAATGCTTATCTTTCTCTAGCTTTGTTAAAGGGTTTCGAGGCCCCTTCAAAACATGTTGTTACCGTAATAAAAAACAACTTGAAACTATAGTAAATGACACATAAAATATAAATTATATTTATTAAAATTATTTTCGATATATGAAAGAAAATATTATAAAATTACATTAATTATAAACAATTATTTAAAATAAAATGATTAAATGATTAGTCAAAGATTTGTTTTTTTTTCATTAAAACAATAAACTTGCTTCAATGAAAAGCTAAAGTACTATTTATAGTTTTAGAAACCCTTAAATCGTACAAACTTTTTTTAAAATACCTACAAATATTTATTTGAGATATTATTTTCATACCACTCATATGAACAAGTACCTGATTTTATAATTCTGACAAAAATGAGAGTAAAATAAAATTAAAAAATTATTTTATATTTTATTTTAAAAGAGAAGAAAAAGTAAAATAGGAAAGGGAATTAATCAAATTTGATGGAAACTGTATGGAAATTGGTTGATGGTTGTGTGGCGAAACTGTCAGGAAGACGGGAATGACAGTGCAAAACATATCACTATTTCATTAAATGTAGAGGTTGTGTGGTTCATTCAATGTAGAGGTTACGTGACTTCCGCAGTAGGAAAAAATGAGATTGTCCTGATGGTCGTCCATTCCTTTTTCAACTATTTCAACCATTGATCAAGGATAAGGTAGGTTGTGCATTTCAGATAGAAAATGCTTACAATGTAATAAAGTTTATATCTTTAATTTTTTATCATTTATTTCTATAAATTCATTTTTTTCTAAATCTATTCTTCTTCACCTTAGATATATTTTGTAGGTGGGGACATGATCCAAATTACATTCATAGTAATAAATAACCTTTCATCTTTTGAATTTAAATTTACGTGACTTTCGCAGTAGGGACGGATGAGATTGTCCTGATGGTCGTCCATTCCTTTTTCAACTATTTCAACCATTGATCAAGGATAAGGTAGGTTGTGCATTTCAGATAGAAAATGCTTACAGTGTAATAAAGTTTATATCTTTAATTTTTTATCATTTATTTCTATAAATTCATTTTTTTCTAAATCTGTTCTTCTTCACCTTAGATATATTTTGTAGGTGGGGACATGATCCAAATTACATTCATAGTAATAAATAACCTTTCATCTTTTGAATTTAAATTCATAATTATTGCATTGATAACCACTTCACTAACTATTGTTATCCAATATGGCACACACTATGTTGATGTGTGCGCTTGGTTCTTATGTTTTGTCGATAGAACATTTAGTAGCATTTATTAGAGAACATCATCATGAGTTTGATTCTATGCTTAAGCCTATAAAGCACATCAACTAGATGAATCATTTGAGCAAAACTTGACCCTTTAAATCCAACAGATTCCCTAAACATGTTTTTTAACTCAATATTTCCTTACACCAAGAAGATATTAAAATTTTACTCATGCAAATATCAAGATTACATTTGATCATTAGTTTTTTTCCACATATGGTTCATGTCACGCACAAAAAAGTAAGCTTGTAAATTTAGATCTAAACCTAGATAAATTATGGGAAGATTCAAAGGTTAGCAAATAGAGCACAAATTTTCAAAATCTTGGTTAGTGCATTTTTCATAGCCACAACAAAATTATAGCTAACTACACTTATAGTTTTTTATGGTATTTAATTGAGCATTTAATTTTTAGTTTCCCATAATTAGTCCCAAATCTATAAGTCTAGTGTTTGTATCGGGCATTGACAAGTCAATATTTTGGTGCAATGGCAACCACACTTGTAACAAGTGGTATCTGAGCTTGGTCATAGGTTTGAATCTCCTCCATGAGTGATGCAGGTCTACGATGAGTGATGTTGGGGGGGGGATTTTCGGCAGTGCTCCAGCATCCCTCGCATGATTCGTGGCATGGTTTAACCGCCTCCTATGGATTCTATAAGTCTAGTGGTTGTATCAAGCAATGAAAATGACGCAGGAGCATCCTAGGATTCTTGGAAATCCTCTATCACACAAAACATGTTTTTTTAGTCCGGTGGCTTGGTGGAGACCTTTGGTGGGTTTCTCGATTATCTATCGCTTGGGCTCGATGGCGGTTTTCTTGGTGGCTTCACCGAGTAGGGTGTTGTTGGCTCGATTGCTACTGGCGACCCGGTTCCCGATGGGTTTTAGTGTATGTGTTATTGCTCGTTCTGTTTCACCAAGTGAGCTTCTGATACTCAGTGACTTGTCTTAGCGACTACATTTTATTTGTGGGATCTAGAGGCCAACTTGCAAATTTAATTCTGGTCATGACAATAATGATGGATCTCTCTTTGGGGGTTGTGAGGACCTAAACTTGGGTCTTTGGTTTCTCTAATGCTAGATTTTATGGATCTTATAGTCCAACTTGTTGGTTTCCTCTTGTATCTAAGTTGTATTATGTTCTTTGTTGAGGAAAGATTAGAGGGGAGTAGAGAGAAAGATCTTAGAGTTAGATATGAGAAGTTGAGCAGTAAGTTATATGTTTGGCAAAAGGTAAATGGCCTTATGCTTGCAAAAGATCTTTGTGATAGATCTTGGAGTTATTTCTTTGTATTTGACCATAACTGGGAAGGCCTTACAACCCGACATATTGCATGTAATTGTTGTTCATGATAATAAATTAATATTGTTGGTTATTTCCATTGTGGTTTGTTGTTGTGTTCCATTGTGTTGACTCTGGCAGCAAGTCTGGACATCTCTTTGGGGATCTCCCTGGCCTTTCCTGCATCAAGTGGTATTAGAGCTAGTTTCAATCGTTGTAGATTGGTGGATCAAAGATGCCTCCGAAGAAAACTTGTGAGATCACTAAGGAGGAACCTCTGGAGGAAGTAAATTGTGATGATTTTAGGGCTTTGCAGAAATAAGTGCAAGATTTACAAGATGATTTGCAAAGAAAGAATACATCAAAAGGAAATCAAGATAGTGGTGAAGAGTCTGAAGAAGAAGAACATTTTGAGGAAGTTGTGGAAGAATTCAGAGATCCCGAGGAGACCAAATTTCTAAAAGCTATGTCTAAAATTGGGAAAAGGCCTAAGATTGAGGTTTCCACATATGTTGGTAACCTTAGGCCAGAGGAATTGATTGATTGGAATAATGAGATGGAAGAATACTTTGAATATGAGGAAGTAGAAGATCCAGATCGAGTTTGATTTGCAAAGAAAAATTTAAAAGGCCATGCAAATACATGGTGGAGATAAGTTCAGTTAAAAAGAAGTAGGAGAAGAAAGGAAAAGATCTCTAAATGGAGTCGGATGGTTGAAAATCTGAAAAGATAATTCATTCCAGTGGATTATGAATTGGAAATGTTCAAGAAGATTCAAGGTTTGAGGCAGACAAACAAGTTGGTACAGGAGTATACCGAGGAATTTTATAGAATCCTGATTCAGACTGGTCATTCTGAAGCTGATAAAGAAAAGTTTGTCAGGTATATCTATGGCTTGAGACCTAGTATTCAAGAAGAGTTACTTACTATTTGTATGACAATAATAGGAGATGCTTATCAGATGGCACTGAAGATTGAAGAAAAACTAAACAAGAAGTTTGAAACTAGATAGAATAACATAAACCGAGGTGGTAAGAATGGTGAAACAACTGTTTGGGGTATTGTGATGGAAAATCCTAAGAAGACCAAGGAAGGATCTGGTGGTAGTCAAACCACTAGACACTACAATGGTGGACAAAGAGGAAGATGAAGAGGTGATTTTATAGATACATGTTTTCAGTGTGGTGAGAAGGGTCACATGACCTTTCAATGTCCTCAAAATAAGCTTACCCTGAATACAGAGGAAAGTCCAGCGAATGTTGCACAAGAAGGTGAAGTTTTTCTCATTGGAAGACTGGTTGTATGTGTTAATGAATTAGTGCAAAGAAGGAAATTGTTTAGAACCAGATGTAAGTGCAAAAATAAGGTATGTAATGTTATCATTGATGGTGGTAGTTCTAAAAACTTTGTTTCAGAAGAGATGGTTAGTAGATTGAAGTTGGAAAGGAGGGAACATCCTAATCCTTACCAGATTAGTTGGACACAAGATGTGTCTAAGGTTAGGGTTGAAGAGCAATGCCTAGTTAATTTCAAGATTGGGTCTTATTATGATGAGATATTATATGATGTGTTGCATATGGATGTTTGTCACCTATTTCTTGGGAGACCTTATGTTGGATAGTCATTCTAATACCTATATGGTTAGGAAGGGAGGTTTTGAGCATAAACTAGTGCCTTTGGAGGAATAAGGAGTTAAAAGGTGTAGAGTCATTAGGCTTTGTCTGAATGAAATTGGCAGACATGAGGAAAAGAGAGTTGATGAACCTATGTTGATGAGTGAAAGGAAGGAGGAACTGAAGAAAAGAGTTAAGGAGAGTGATATCTCTGAGGAATTTGTAGAGATTAAGAGGCACATGAAATTTATGACTAGGGTGGTCCAGCAGATATTGACACTTCTTGGACAGAGGGTTTCAGATGATACTAAGTTGATTAGTAATTCTGATGAAGATGTGGTTCACCGAAATACTGATGGTATCAAAAGTAAACCAAGGGAGAATAAAAAGATAGAACATGGTCAAATTCATTTATTGTTGGTTGCAGATAGGAGATCTGAGAAGAGTACAAGGTAGGTAAAATTTCCGAATGGGATAGTGGACAGAGTGGCGACATTGTTGTTTGAAGAAAAAGAATATGTATGGGTTTTAAGAACAAATATGGGATACTTATTTTGGTTCCCTTAAGATGTTCATGATTTCCATTTAGGAACATCTTCTTTTTTACCTGGGGTGTCTGATGTAGGAGCATCCTAGGATTCTTGGCAATCATGTATCACACAAAAACATGTTTGTTTTTTTAGTCTAGTGGCTTGGTGGAGACCTTCGATGGGTTTCTCAGTTACCTATTGCTCAGGCTCGGTGGTTTTTTTCTCATTGGCTTCATCGAGTGGGGTGTTGTTGGCTCGGTTGCTACTGGTGACCCGGTTCCTAACAAGTTTTGGTGTCTGTGTTATTGCTCGATCTATTTAACTGAGTGGGCTTCTAGTACTTGGTGACTTATCTCACAGAATACATTTTATTTGTGGGATTTGGAGGCTGACTTGCGTATTTAATTCTGGTCACGACATTAATGGTGGATCTCTCATTGGGGATTGTGAGGACCTAAATTTGGGTCTTTGGTTTCTCCAATGCTATATTTTATGGATTTTATAGGCCGACTTGTTGGTTTCCTCTTGTATTTAAGTTGTATTATGCTCTTTGTTGAGGGAAGATTAGAGGGGAGTAGAGAGAGATTTGGGCATTGGATATGAGAAGTTAAGCAGTAAGTTATATGTTTGGCAGAAGGTAAATGGCATGATGCTTGCAGAAGATCTCTATGATATACCTTGGAGTTATTTATTTTTATTTGGTCATAACCGAGAAGGCCTTACAGTCTGACATGTTGCATGTAATTGTTGTTCATGATAATAAATTGATATTGTTGGTTATTTCTATTGTGATTTGTTGTTGTTTTCTGTTGTGTTGAATCTGGCAGCAAGTCTGGACATCTCTTTGGGGATCTCTCCGGCCTTTCCTACATCAGGAAACCACACTTGTAAAAACCTATAACCTTGGTTAATTAATTATTTATTGATTGGATACATTATGTAGCTAGTTTAGATCTAATTAAAGAAACCATTTTATTTTCTTTACATATTGGTAAAGTCAACATATCTTGCATGTCCTACATTTATCTCTCCTTCATTATCATTTTGGATTTGATTTTTTAATTTTTTTAATTCATTAATAATGTGATGGGGGTTTGGATAGTTATTGTATGATCTATGATTGATCTCTACCTAGCTACCCTTTTTTGTGCGTCATTGATGGAATTTGTTTTATTATAATGGGTTCACATGGTCCATTATCTTGGTGTTTATTGATATTTCTCTTATATATTTTTATATTCTCAATAATAGATGTTATTTGATGTTGATAGCCTTGATTTATTTATACCATTTTAATATCCAAATATGGTTATACTATCTATGGAAGTGGTGTTTCATCTCGTATTTATCTTCTCATACTACATGGAATCAGTTATTACATTTCCTTCTTTTTGATACTCTCACTTCACTTTTGTCATGTACATTGTGTTTCTCCTATTTCTCCCATGGATAGTGTTAGTGTTGTACTTGAACATAGTGATACATTTCATTTAGGTACTTTAACTTCACATGATTTGGTTCATGATATATATTTCATGATGCACCTTCACTCTTTAGTGATACATTTATGGATAATACTTTATTTGATGAGATTATATATTCCTTTATTACACATGACGTAGGGATATTTTATGTCATACTAATCTTACCCATATATATTATGCATCTTCATGTTTCAATTCTCATACTAAGCCATTTTTTCTAGAAATGATTAGTCGATCATGCCTTAACTACCACATTGAGTCATTCTACTAATGGACATAATTATATAAACTATCTAATAGATACAATGTACTTGATCAACTTAAGAATACCAAGATATCTCACTCAGATTCCATGTGTTTATTTGAAATTTGTATGAGTATTTTGATCAATCTTTAGATGAAATTATTGGTTCATCTTAGTTTACTTCTATTGAAACTATTAAAGTTTTAGAGCCAATTCATCAGCATAAAGATAAAATCCCATTTGTGCCTCATTAATTGCTTCATGCCCATGCTATTTAGAAGCATAGGCTCTTATATATTATAGTTTAGTATAGTGATGTTTGAATTACATGATCCTTAGTGAACGTTGGAGATAGTTTAAATATTTATTGAAAAGACTTTTTAGAAGGTCTTTCAATGTTCATACTATTAGATTACCAAATAATGATCCGCCACATTGAATTATTTGATAATATAGTCCATGGATTTGTTGATTGTTTCTACTTTACCTAAATTACTTGAATTTGTTCAATGTGATGTCCAATAGTTTAGTGTATAATATTATTCTATGTGTTGCTTGGATTATGTCATGGGAGTTATACTACCAATTTTTCACTTAACTTTGAAAATTTTTCATAATAATAAAAGGTCTATAATATGAGTTGATGATAATCCTTACTAGTTTTCTTAAGATAATAATTTGTTCCTCTAATTTGGTTAATCATAACCAACTATACAAATAACTTACTCTCTTCATCATGATGACCCAAAGTATGATTGGGGTTACCTCAGTTTTATGTCTTCATGTGATAATAAATTAAAGTAATACCATTCCTACTATGCATGGTCAACCACCTTACTATTTTATAAAGACACCACTCCAAATATAGACAGTATAATCCCTAGATGCAATTTAATAATTATTGTAATAATTCATCTTATTCTCAAATAGCTCCCTATTATGGTATAGGACTTTACATTATACAAAATTTTAAATATAATGGAAAATTTTTAGGTACAAGAAAACAACGAATCTTAATAATATTGGTTTGGGCTATTGTCCTACTAAAGATAAGAATAAAAAAGCATAATATTGTTGGCCTGGGTTATTCTCCTAGTGAATATAAGAATACAAACAACACAAAACATATTATTTTAGTTCACTTGTGCAATTAATCATGGCATAGATATACAATTAGTAATTCCTAAATCAATTTGCATGAACTTGACATATACTACACCCTACTAGACACCTTTGAAAATGATGAGGCTCTTGCTAAAAATTTAGGTTTCTATGAGGATTTACCTAATTTTTATCATGATATATTTTTATATGTTCTTGAGACTTGTTCTTATTGCACATGGGGAAATATCTCCACCACTACATGATCCTTTAGATTTGTCTAATGATTTACCTACTAAATCATTTAATAAGGATAGAAATTTACATGTTGTTAGTGACACCTTTGATGTTGTGATGGATAAACTCAACAAAGAATAAGTACAGAAATTAATGAGTGTTTAAACATTTTCAAATGACATAATATGTTAACATTATTGCAAGATTTATTATTACTTAGTTACATAGTATTATCAAGATGTGCTAAGCATATCTAGTGATATTATCATGCATAATATTGTTCTTGAGATTAATGCTACGCCTATGAAAATAAAGATTAGAAGGATGCACATCTTAAAGTCAATTTATTGATGAAAATGAGAGACAACTTTTTGAAGACTAAATTCATTATACCTATTGATTGATTCCTATAGAACTCTAACATAGTACTTATGGGCAAACCCAATGGACGTATATTTATATACACTAAGTTTAGGTATTTAAATAGGTATCACCCAAGGATTCCCTTTTAAAATATTTTTTTATTAGATGAAAAATATTTTGGTTCCAAAATTGATTAATCATACCTAGAGTAATATTGGAAAATTATTATATTTCTCATTCTAGCCCTATTGATGATTAGGGATCCCTCAATTTTTCATATTCATGTGACAATACAATAAATATATATATATAAATATTATCACATATGTGTGGAGAAAAGGGTTTTCATTGATGTCAAAGGTGTTGGTTATTTCTACCATTGATGTAAAGGCATGTAGAAGATTGAAATTACTACCATGTCATATCAAAACATCTAATTTTGAGAAATAAAGAGACAAGGATGTTTAATAGCTCTCTTAATATTATCATTATGATTTAGCTTTAGTAGTTTATGATTTTCTATCACACATACAATTGTCTAGAATTATTTTTTATACGCTTATGAGGTTTGTTTCTTAGAAGCAACATGTTCATTATCATGGTTTTTAGTTTTGCATTCTACCACAGTTGAGAGTTATGGCTTGCAGTTAAGAAGTAAAGTAATTTTACATATGGAGTATCATATTCTAGAGTTTTAGAGGTTAAACTTCAATAAACAAAAAGTTAGGAGTGATAGAATGTTCACTGTTCTAGTTGGTTGATTGTGTCGATGTTTTAGATTGTTGCACCAGAGAAGAAAAATGTCAGTGCTAGATGGAGGAAGGGTGTGGAGATTATTAAGGACTAGAAAATATCATTTTGGGTTATACATAGTGTATTCCCTATCCTGGAGTAATGTTTTATCTTTAGGACCTATCCTATTACATGTTGGCAGTTGGTTTTCTCATTAATGTCAACCCTCTTCTTGGTGTCATAAATGATATGTTGTTGTATCAAGGTTTTCATAATATGAGGAGATTGTTAGTAATATATAATGTGGTGTTATGTTAGGATATTAAATTATGGAAGAATTTTATGATGTTATTTTGGTAAGATAACAAGAGTTGTGCTATAATGACATCCCTCAACATAGACTATTGAAAGAAGGATGTAATGGTGTGTTTCAGCATTGAGAATAAATAGAGATGGATGTTGTTTAAAATTTTGGAAGAGTGATGATAATATATATGATTGATAGATGAAGGTATTTTCAATTGTGGGTATCCACCTTCTTGGTGTTGATGTCTACACTTAGTTTGGTGCGTTAGTAGTGATTGTTTCCTTGCAGATATGTTGTATTGGTATTATCTATGGGTTGTTGATGTCACTAATCAAAAGTGTTTCCATGTTGATGTAGTGTAAGGTTGGGTTTCAACCCTCATTTGTTTTGATAATGATGTATTATATATTATAGAAGGATATGAGAGATGGACTGGAGGTTCATGTCTGGTAGCATAACTTGTTGATTGTCACCAGAGATGATATCATGATGATGCCATATTAAGATGAGGATTAGAAGCACTAAAATGAGAATCAAAAGTATTGATATAAAGATTAGAAGCATGACATTGGAGTTGACGGAATTGTGATACTACAATATTTTGTAGTATCTCTCTTATTGCTCCTAGATGAGAAATTTCTACTACAAAGGTGTTTACCGTTTGTTGAGGTATATATTATGCAAAGAACATATTTGATGACTACTCAAACAGATGATTTTCATTCCTCCATGTTTGTAGCTATGATATTGTGGTTTGGAACATATATTATATGTGTTGTTGATATTTTACTCTTATTTTTCAAGCCCCTATTGTTGCCACAAATTTCTTTATTGTATGTAGTATGTTGGCAATTTGGTTGTCTGTCATAACTAGTTCATAAAATGTTATGCATTTCTCTACATTCATATTTCTCATGTTGTTGCTTGAAGGGCATGTTTATAATTCTTGTGTACTGTCCCAGTTCAAATTTCCAATAATGAAGTATACGATGAGTATGCTTATGGTGATCTATTTCATAATTGTTCTTCTTGGCTTTCTAGTTATGAAGAGGTTTGTATCAAAATGGTTGTGGAATCTTTGGTCGACATGAAAAAAATGAAAGATATATTTAGGAATGATGTTTAGGCATTCAAATGGCATCTCTATGTGGTTTGCATGATAGTGGTTGTTTGTTCTATTGTTGCATTGTGTTTTAAGTTGGGTTCCTTTGTAACTTATGGATGTGTAGATGACAGGGTATTTGTTCCTACTTGCATTTTACATTTGGGGTTTATGTTAAAATTGGAGATTGTGCATGAGTTATTTTGGGTTGATGTTTTCTAGGGTGATTTGCATTATGCAAATTCAGTTTGATGTTTTTTTTAAGCCAAGTGGTAAAAAGATACATGATATATCTATACATTACCATTTGTCCAACTTTGGAGGATGTATACCAATTTATTTAATGTGTGTGGCTACATTGGATGATGTAATAAGATATTTTGGGTTCTCTCTGTCCTGGTTTGGACTACTTTCACCACATTATGTTTTTTAGGCTGACTTATTAAGCTCGTTGCTTTAGGCCAGCCTAATTGATATTTTTCTTGATGAGATGTATATATAGAAGATCAAATCAGTTGCAAAGAGAAAGAAACATTTGTGGATTTTGAATGATGAAATTTTGAGGAAGTGGAAGTGTATGGTGGAAGTTGTGGAGCCAAATTGATGAATTTTTTTATTGAGATGTCATGTCAAAAGCATATACATACTAAAAATACTGTTAGAAGTTTTATGTTGAATCCTTATACATTGTAATTCACTTTCATGTATCCTATGTTGAGATAGTGAGTCTCCTTGGTAGGTCCTTCTTGTATATTACTCCAAGATAGTGAATCTCTACAACAAGACATTTGTATCTTACCTTGGCATGGTAAATCTAGGTTGTAAGTCTGGTAGTGAGCCTCATTGTAATAATTTTCATATATTTTGAGATATTCTCATCGTGGTTATTCCCTCATTGGATTTTCCACATAAATCTAGTGTTCTCTTGTGCATTGGTATTGATTACATTATCTTGTATTATTGTTGATTAAAGTTATAAGTTTTTATATTAAAATAAAGAGATTAAGTATTGTTAAGATACATTAAGTATTGTTAAAGATGCATTCGTCCCCATCTCAATCTATGGGTGTGTTCAAAAATTGGTATCAGAGAAAAGTTCCTCTGAAGTAATATTAACCCCTTGAGGAAGGTTTGGGATAGAAAAAGATGGATCTCACAAGGCTCCTAAGTTTTATGGTTCAAATTTCTCTTTGAAAATAAGAATGGGGGAACATTTAACCTCATCTTGTCCTAAATTGTCAGCACCTATAATTAGATGCTCAATTAGGCCCCATTTTACCATGTATGGGCTCTTGCATTGATTTCTAGTTCTCCAACTCTGCACTGCATATAATTGTGGAATATTCTCCACAATCCCTACTCTTGAACCAAATTTTGATACTTTTTTGGGGGAATAGATTGGCCCAACCAACCTATTCCTCAAGGTTTTCCCCAAAATTTAAATCAGGGGCCCATCTCAATGGTTAAGCAAGAAATTTTAAATCTTGTCAACTTTCTTTGAGTTTTGAGCTTTGAAATGCTTGTGATTGGTATAAAAGAAAACTACCTCTCCTCATTTGGATAATAATCAAGTTGGAATTCAAGCTTTCTCTTGAAAATTTGCATTCAAGCATTCTAAGGTAGATTCTCAAGCATTTTAAGGTATTTTCTAGGCAATCTTCTCCATGGATCAAGCTTCTTTCCCTTATTGAAGACCAAGAAAAGGAATCCACCATCAAGTAAGGAGATGATAGCATAAGCATAAATCCACATACATCAAAACAACCAAGCATTTAAATCTCCAATTTCACAAGGTAGTTTTATCTCTTCATCAAAGCATTGTGATACACTACAACATTCATTGTGCAAGGTTTTCCTCTTTCATAATTCTCTTCTAGGTTTTTGTGTCGATTCAAATCTATTGCATTAAAAATTATGATTACATCCAAAGGATCATTATGCCATCATGGTGTTAGGACTGTAAATTTTTGGGTTTTTGTGATACTTTTTGTCCTTGTTTCAGCTATGTTTGAGCCTGATTATTAAGCCCTAATTGGTCTTGGTTTAGCCCTTGGTTCATTTTTGCCCTAAACCCTAAGTCTTTTGTGTGCCTGTTATAAAATGAAGTTACTTTTTTGGGGCCACTTGAAGTTTCTTACCCATGGGTCTTAAGTCATCGAGCGGGGCCATTTATTTTATTTCATAAGTCCTAGTGGGATGCGTTTAATTTTTCCTAAGTTTGAAACCCCCGTCATATTCCCCACTTTTTAGTTGTCGAGCAAGTCTTTTTCAATCCAACGGTGGTTGTAAAGCCTCAAACACAAGATGAAGCCAGTATATTCATTAAGGCATCATATCATGGTGCCATGTGGCCTTCCTTAGATCATGGGGCTAGCTTGTTCAAAGCTAGTGGGAAGTTAATGTTCTGACAGATCTTTGATAATCCAACGGTTGGCGCTTTCCTATGAATAAAAGATGCACATCATTTATTCTTTGAGGCATTGCGTGTGAGTGACATGTTTCTATGGTGGGACCGAGTGGAGATAAAGTAAAGATATTGATAGGTTTGTGCACTGTCGGATCTATTTTCATCACATGGTTGGCGCATTTCCATTGTTTGGAGCTGCAGGGAAGTTATTCGTCATGGCATCACGCATGTCCAACACGTGGAAAGTGGTTAGGCTGTAGGGAAGCTAAGAATTGAGTGGGTCAATTTCAATCTAACGGTGGGCGCAATCCCTTAAATAGAAGTTGCACGATGATTATTCATCGCGGGATTACACTGTGTTGATAGGTGTCCTTTTAAGATCAAATCCCTAAAGAGGTTGTGGTATGTAATATCATTTTTGATCGTGTGGTTGGCATGATGCTGATATCCAAAGATGCAAGTTGTTTATCCTTCACGATTTTGCACCTATGCAACATGTGGCATATGATGGGACCTAACTGGAGCTAAGGCAAGTTAAATATTTGTTTTTTTTGAGAAGATCAAACTAATGGCACTGTCCCTTGATCAAAAGATGAGCCTACTTTATTTCATCGTGGCATAGTGATTAGCTGACATCTGTCCATCTAAGATCTCGTGGAGGTAGGGCCAAAAGAATTAAAGTGTTGATAAAATCGTAGGAAATCTAACAGTTGGCGTGATTCCGCTAAAGGAAGTTGCATGAGTCTTATTTCATTGTGGCATAACGCCTGAGTGCCATGTGGCTTTATGAGATCGTGGGTCTGGTGTTTTGAAAAGAGATAAAGGTGGCATAGATTGGTTCCCATCTGACGGCTAGCATAATCTCTTAATCCCAAAGATGCTTCAGTTTTACTCATCACGGGTTCACAATTAAGTGACACCTGTCCTATTTGATCATTGATTCCTTTGCTTTCTACGAGCCACACAATATGATGAAATATAAGGAGATCGACGACCATGTTTTAAAGTTGAATTTAGGTTTTGATCTCAATTGTAGATAGAGTTTTTATGCCAGGTGTGACTATTGCAACTGATATTTGAATATTTAAATAGTTTCCTGAGGGTTTTGAAGCGGTGGCTCTACATTTCATGTTGCTAGAGAGTAGATAGATAAATCTGATCTTCTAGATTATTTTAATACAGTTGTTGGATGTTATTGGGATAAATATGATGCCTCTGAATATTTGTATGTTGCATTTATGTCAAGAAATGATGGTTTAGGGTTTCTGATTAGATTTACAAACTTTCATAACCCTTGGTCAACTTCCTGTCATTTCTACCATTATTTTGGGTCTGCTCCCGAACTTTGGTGGTTGGAAAATCAAATCAAATCCTTGGTTAATATTTTAGAGAAAGATCAGTTGATGTTTGCAGCATGGACTAGGGTAGTTTTCTTGAGTTGTTTATTGTAAAAATATATCTCTTTTCTTCTATAAGACATTTTTCTCCTACATCCTGAGGTAATTGATGGTTGCAGATCATATTATGCACAAGATGGAGTGATGAAGAGATTTACTTAATGATGACTTGGTTCCTGAGCTTTGGTGGTTGTGTTTTAGGGTTTGTTTGTCTTAAGGAAATCCAATCTTGTGGTATCCTATGGCTATATTTAGAATTTTCTGGGTTATTTGTAAGGATGGGATTTTTATTCCACAAAAGGCTTGTAACTTTGCATATTTGGATTAAGACTATTAGTGGTTTCCTTGGCTCTAGTTTTATATGTAACTGTTGCTTTGATATCAATATATGTCTGTAATTTCCTGTCATTTGTGTGATCTTATTGAATAGTTGTCTTTGTTCCAGCTTTTGTAATCATTTGGATTAGTTGTTAAGTACATCTCAGTCCATCACTTTGTAAGGTAGAGTGTCTAACTGGTTTAGGGTTTCTTTCAAGGAGAGAATTAAATTCCTTAAGGTAGTTTTAGTGAGTTAAAAAATGTAACAGATTTGATAATTATTTCTTCTTTCAAGAGTGTGAATTAAGTATGTAAGGCATACTTAAGTTCAAAGGTCATTTGCAGGCTTTACATTTGATGCATTTTTTTGTTAAATGTACTTTTTTTTAAAGTGACTCCATACCCATTGATAGGGCACTGGTCTGGTATGTTGAATTGTGTGGTTATCATCAATCTTTATAAAAATTGTTTTCATTTACATGTTTATGTTACATCCACTATGCCTGCCCATCTATGATACTATTGAATATTGAAGGTAGAATTTAGGTACACCCGCCTAAGCTTGTGGAGCTCGAAGTGAGGAGGATTTAATCCTCATTAATTGGAATTGTATCTTGGCATAATCAGAATTTGGGTTGTATAGAGTCAAGAATTGTTGTTGTATAGGAATCTACAAGGAAAAGATCCAACAAATTGGCGACTCTACTAGGGAGAGAGATATAAAAAGTTTGTTAAACCCATTTTGAATCTCTGGTACAATTTGTAAAATCAACACCCATTTGAGTTAGCCTATCTGAGTTATAGATTCATGTGCTACAAAGAAGTATTCCTCTTACTTATAAATTGAGTCAGGGTTTTTTTTGTCTATCATTGCAATATTGTCCAAGAAGTCCAAAGTTCCTAAAAGATATAAATATATTATCTCACAAGTGGTGAGTGGTGACTCTAATTTCTCTGATTGTACTAGTGTGCATATTTGGAGAAAGATAAATTAGAAAGGTGGACTTGCAGTGATGATGAAGCAAATGTTTGGGCTCCAATGACTGAGAGCATAGTCAAGAGAGGAATCTATATGAGACCCTATTATAGGGGTGTGTTGAGTTTACTAGTTTTGAAGAAGGTCAAAGTGGGGTGAAGGAATCTCAGATGATTCAAATTTGTCATCTACAAAGAGGTGGTGACTCTACCAAATTTTTTAAAGGTGGTTTGAAGGTGACTTTAGATTAGTATTTTTTGCAGCTACTACAACACATCCAGGTATTTTATTTTTCAAGGTTATAAAATTTCTTCCTTACTAAGTGATTTAAGCACTAAGATAAGGAACAAGGTGTAGATAGAGGTTTGCATGCTTCAAGGTTATAATTGCATTTTGAAAAATCAAGTAGAAGTGTGTTATTTTTCTTCATGATTGCATAAGTTGGATAGAAAATTATGGATCTAGATGTGGTTCCTAGATCTGTAAGTTACCGAGAAGATAGTGAAGAAATTGATAAAGATATTCCATTGATTAAGTAAAGCATCCAAGAGAAAGTCATATTGATTTTAAGAAAAAGGGTAGGAGAAAGGAAGGAAGAATCAGTATATTTGTTTTATGAAAGGTTTTGTAATGCATTTGATGAGCTTATGGTGGAGATTGAGTTCCAGAATTAACATGTATTGATTTGTTTCTGGAACTTTGTGTACCTAAATCAGTCAATTGGTATGTATCCCTTAGGGAAGAAGGTATTGAGCATGCTATAAAATGGATAGATTGGATTGAAAAATCTGAAGCTGATTATGTTGATAATGCTAAAAATTATGCTAACGATGAATTCAATGAATATCAAGATGTTGAATATGAATCTATAGTTGACAATGTTTCCAATAAGCTTGTAGATTTTTCTTCTTCTCAGCATAATAGTGCATATTTCTTGTCTCAGTTTAAGGAATATTTGTGTGAACAATAGGGGGATGATTATGATGCAGAAATAAGTTTGTGTGATGATTCCTTTGCATACAATGACATGAGCCAAGAAATTTCAATCCAATTTTCTGATATTGAAGATCCTAAATTTGTGGTTACACATGAGGTTGTGCCTAGTGATGCTGATATTGAGAATGATGGAAACCAATATGATAGAGATGTGTCCAATATGGATATTTTCTCTTGAAATCATTAAAGTGATGCTGCTTATCAGTATGAGGCAGAGGATGTGTGTAGTCAGCAAGAAGATAGTGATTGGATAAATGAAAATGATGCTTGTGACTGCATATCAGAATTGGGTGAAAGTGATGACAATGGTTCACTTCATAGTGAACAAATTTCTAAGTTCCTGACTTGTGAATATTTGAGGTATTTAGGTAGGGATAGCTATGAGTTCTTCCACCCAACACACATTGAGTTTGATAAAGAGTATGAATCAGATGGTCAAGATTTTGACATGTGTGTTTCTGATTCCCCTTGTACTTTTGTGTCAATAGGCAACAATAAGATTGAATATGATATATCAGATGATAAAAGCATCATTGCATTTCCAGATTCAAAGGATGAAGAAGTTCTTGGTATGATGTTGAGTACTAATTGGGATAATTATGTGGACTGTGAATCTGTTTTAGATTCTAAATCATTCATTGAACCATTGAAGGATGGTCTTTCAGTTACTCAAGGTATGCAGATACATGGTGAGTATATGGATGAGTGCTCTCCCTCCAACAAATAATAGGATGGTTTTCCTAAGGTCTATAATTTGCAAGTAAGTTCTTTAGAGAACTCTGATATAGGTATGCAAACCAGTGACAAAATGAGTTTTGATGACTCCAGCTATGGGACAAACAATGATTATAATTTTTGTCAGTTGGAGGACATTTTTTTATAAATGTGACAATGCAAGCAAAGGTAAAAACAATACTCTAAGGGTCCTAAATTTTTCAATGGCTATAATTGTCATTGGTCGCATGATGATCAGTATTATCAAATAAGGCCTGATTTACAAATGTTGAATGAAGGCATAAATACTGAAGATGTTTTGTGTAGGCTATTGGAAGATATTACCATATCAAATCATGCAGATGACAGCTAAATTTTTAGCTTGTTTCCAGTGCAGAGAGCAGAAAGTTTTGTGTTTGACATAGGCAAGCTAAATTGAAATTTTATTGATGGTAGAGGGCCATCAAGCCTGGTTTGATTAATTCAAATCATGGAAATAAAGGGGTAGATATTATGTGACTCTTCTGAGAGTAATGTATATTTGTGCATATTCCTAGTTTTTCTATTTTGGGGTTTTTGCATTGGGTTTTTTTTTTTTTCATCCTTGGTCTGCATCCCAGAGTGCTGGTGTTCTAGTGTAGATCTTGTGATCAACCTTCCTCAGTCGAAGCCACTGTTAGGATTGTAAATTTTTGGGTTTCCATGATGTTTTTCCTCCTTATTTCTACTATGTTTGAGCCTAATTCTTAAGCCCTAATTGGTCTTGGTTTAGCCCTTGGTTCATTTACCCTAAGTATTTTGTATGCATGTTATAAAATGAAGTTACTTTTTTAGGGCCACTTAAATTTTCTTACCCATGGGTCTCAAGTCGTCGAGCGGGGCCATTTCTTTTATTTCCTAAGTCCTAGCGGGATGCATTTAATTTTTCCTAACTTTGAAACCCCCATTATATTCCTCTCTTTTTAGCTGTCGAGAAGGTCTTTTTCAATCCAATGGCGGGCATAAAGTCTCAAACACAAGATGCAGTTGGTATATTCATTAAGGCATCACATCATGGCACCATGTGTCCTTCCTCAGATCATGGGGTTGGATTTTTCAAAGCTAGCGGGAAGTTAATGTTCTGATAGATCTCTGATAATCCAACAGTTGGCGCTTTCCTTTGAATAGAAGATGCACATTAATTATTCTTTGAGGCATTGCACATTAGTGACATGTGTCTATGGTGGGACTGAGCACAGATAAAGTAAAGCTATTGACAAGTTTGTGCACCATCAAATCTATTTTCATCGCATAGTTGGTGTGTTTCCGCTGTTTGGAGCTACATGGAAGTTATTCTTCGCAGCATCACACCTATTTGACATATGGAAAGTGGTCAGGATAAAGGGAAGCTAAGCATCGAGTAGATCAATTTCAATCTAATGGTGGGCGCAATCCCTTAAACAAAATTTGCATGGTGATTATTCATCACGAGATTGCATCGTGCTAACAGGTGTCCTTTTAAGATCAAAGGCCTAAAGAGGTTGTGGTATGCCAGATCTATTTTGATCATGTGCTTGGCGTGATGCTGCTATCTAAAGATGCAAGTTGTTTAACCTTCCTGAGTTTGCACCTATGTGACATGTGTCATATGATGGGACCTAGCCAGAGCTAAGGTAGGTTAAAGATTTGTCAGTTTTGAGAAGATCAAACGTATGGTGCTTTCCCTTGATCAAAAGATGAGCCTACTTTATTTCATCACGAGATCGCAATTCCCTAACATCTATCCATCTGAGATCTCGTGGAGGTAGAGACAAAAGAATTAAATTATTGAGTAGATTGTAGGAAATCTAATAGTTGGTGTTATGTCACTAAAGAAAGTTGCATGAGTCTTATTTCATTGCAACATAGCACCTGAGAAACACGTGGCTTTATGATATCGTGGGTCCAGGGTTCTGAAAAAAGATAAAGGTGGTGTAGATTGGTTCCCATCCGAAGGATAGTGTGATCCCTTGATCCCAAATATTAATCAATTTTACTCATAACGGGTTCACAATTAAGTGACACATGTCCTATTTGATCGTTGATTCCTTTGCTTTCTATGAACCACATGATATGATGAGATATAAGGAGATCGATGGCCACATTTTAAAGTTGAATTCAGGTTTTAATCCCAGTCGTAGATGGAGTTTTTGTGCCAGGTGTGACTATTGCAGTTGATATTTCAATATTTAAATAGTTTCCTGAGGCTTTGGAAATGATGGCTTTATATTTCATGCTGCTGGAGAGTAGATAGATAAATTTGATCTTCTGGATTGTTTTAATGCAGTTGTTGGATGGTGCTGGGATAAAATTTGATGCCTCCAAATATTTTTATGATGCATTTATGTTAAGAAATGATTGTATATGGTTTCTAATTAGATTTGCAAAATTTCATAACCCTTCGCCGGCTTCCTGTTATTTCTGCCATTATTTTGGCTATGTTCCCAAACTTTGGTGGTTGGAAAATTAGATCAAATCCTTGGTTAATCTTTTGGAGAAAGATCAGTTGATGTTTGCAGCATGGACTGGGGTAGTTTTCCTGAGTCGTTTATTGTAAAAGATATCTCTTTTCTTGTGCAAGGCCTTGTTCTCCTACATCCTGAGGTAATTGACGGCTGCAAATTAGATTGTGCACAGGATGGAGTGATGAAGAGTTTTTACTTAATGATGGCTTGGTTCCCGAGCTTTGGTGCTTGTGTTTTAGGGTTTTTTTTCCCTAAGGAGATCCAAGTGTGTGGTATCCTATGGCTATATTTAGAATTTTCTGGATCATTTGTAAGGATGGTATTTTTATGCCACAGAAGGCTTGTAACCTCTGCACATTCGGATTAAGACTATCAGTGGTTTCCTTAGCTCTAATTTTATATGTAACTGATGCTTTGATATCAATATATTTCTGTAGTTTCCTATCATTTGTGTGATCTTATTGAATAGTTGTCTTTGTTCCAGATTTTGTACTCATTTGGATTGGTTGTTAAGGACATCTCAGTCAATCACTTTGTAAGGCAGAGTGTCTAACTAGTTTAGGGTTTCTTTCAAAGAGAGAATTAAATTCCTTAAGGTAGTTTCAGTGAGTAAAAAATTGTAATAGATTTGATAATTATTTCTTCTTTCAAGAGTGTGAATTAAGTATGTAAGGCATACTCAAGTTCAAAGGTCATTTGCAGGCTTTACATTTGATGTATTTTGATGTTAAAGGTCTTTTCATTTAAAGTGACTCCATACCCATTGATAGGGCACTGGTTTGGTATGTTGAATTTTGTGGTTCTCATCAATCATTATAAAATCTATTATCATTTACATGTTTATGTTACATCCACTATGCATGCCCATCTATGATACTATTGAATATTGAAGGTAGAAGTTAGATACACCCGCCTGAGCTTGTGGAGCTCAAAGTGAAGGAGGATTTAATCCTTGTTAATTGGATTTGTTTCTTGGCATAATCAGAATTTGGGTTGTATAGAGTCAAGCATTGCTGATGTATAGGATTCTGCGAGAAAAATATCCAACACATGGTATAAGATAATTTATGATTCAGATCTAGCTTTTAATTCATATCAGTATATTTTCCTTTCAATCATATTTCATTTTATTTCAAAGGTTGATTCCTCAACTGAGGTTTGACTGAGGCAAACCCCCTTCTACACAACAATTTCATTTTTTATATGTGAAAGTATGAGTGGCACTTGCACAAGATCAAATTTGGGAAGTTCAAGACCTCATGAACATTCTGCAACTAAAAGCAATTGAAAGTGCAGGGAACAAGTCAACCCACTTGAGCTAGTCCTAAGAACAATTCGACATAGTCCCTCCAGATCTTCTTCAAATTGATTTTATAGGTCAGTTACATCCTTTGGACCCCATTTATGGTATTTTTACTAAGTTATCTCTCTTCTATCAATTTGTGCATCTTGATACTTGTCTTTTCTTCCTTTATAGCTCACCACTTTTCATTACTCCTAATCAAACCTCAATAATAGCAAAGGATCATTGCACTCACTCGGTGCTTAATTCCTCTTGATCCTAGTGAGTCATCTTGCTTCCAATGCAATATAGGAAATAGAATCTAAGATCATTAGTTTACCCATTAGAGCTAGTGATCCCTATTTCTTATGTTACAAACCTCATTAGGGTTTGGTATTTTAAACTTTGTCAAAGATGGCTATTCTCCTCGTATTGGTCCTCCTAGGAATCCATCTGAGATCAAGGCATATAAAACAATGGAAAAGAAAGTAATGTGATCTTGAGTGGACTTTCTAATCTAGAGTTGGTGAAGGTAATGTATTGCAGTACTACTAAAAAAACTAGGATAAGCTCAATGGCCTATACAAAGGAGATGTTAAGGTGAAACAAATGAAGAAGAAAAATATAAAACCAAATTTGAAATTGTGAGGATAGTAGAGGATGAATAATTTAATAGCTATATATTCTTTTGGTAGATGAATTAGTAAATGGCATCAGAGGTATTGGTGGATAATTAAAAGAAGATGAGCTTGCATGAAGATGATACTTAGATATCTTCCTAAGAGCTATAGTCATAAGATTGTTGCTATTAAGGAAAGTAAGGAGTTGGAAAATTATTCACTGAACCAATTGTATTCCCCTGAGTCATGTGGTTTTTGGGTGATTATGTACATCCCCATGGGACTAGTTCTAGGGTAATTAGCTCTAGAACTAGTGTGGGATATTGTAACTAATGTTATGCAAAATCCATTCACCATAGTGAAAAAAATTAATTGTTCTCAATTTGATGGATGTTTTGGGGGCTGTGTAGCTCTACAATTCTATGAAATTCAATCCTAACCCCCTTAGGTTCAATCTCAATTCTTGCATATTCAATATAAAGTGCAGATTTAGATTGTGCCTTGTGAATGCAACCAAGAAGAATGTTGCTTTAGTAAAACAATTTTCCTTTGCTCCTATACTAGTTACATATGGTCAAGGTAGTGTTCTCTTAGTCAACCGTATGGTGGGAAAAAAATTTGGTGATGAAGAATTTTTAAGACAACACTCATCAACATATAAATGATCTAAATATATAAATGCAATTCTTCTATCTTTTAAGAAATTAAAGTATACTCTGATGAACTATAACTGATTGAATGTTTGAAGATGTTAATTTGATGATCACCAAGACATAGAAAGTTAATGTAAGACATTAAATCAGTTAATGTATTGTATTGTCATTGATGTCAACTTGATATAAACTGTATGGTCATGGACATACTGCTAAAGACTTCAAAGAACTGATGAATCAAAGGCTATGCAATCAGTAATGCATAAAAGTTAAGTATTCACAAAGTGACTGTATAAACCGATGGAGTGCACACCGACGGACAGAGTAAAAGAGCAAAGTCACAGTGTTACCTGATGAGCGAATGCACAACATTACTGATGAGAAAAGTCAAAGTGTTGCCTGAAGAGCAAAAGAACAGTGTAACCTGACGGACAGAATTACAGTGTTGCCCGACGGATGGAGATCCCGAAGTCAACTAAAGTCACACCGATGAAATAGTCAGTTGTCACCGACAACTAACTAAATTATTGACCGATAGAACAGTGATTTCAGAAACATCAAAATGCTTAGTTGTTAAGAGATAAAAATAGACTTAACTGATACTTATCATTATTTTAATTGACAAGATAAAGCTGGAGATAAGTAAAGGATTTAAAGTTGCTTTGTCCAATTGGCAAGAAGATCTCTACGAGATAAAATTGGGGTTTTTCTTTAAATCTAATTGGCGAGAATTGTGGATCACACCAAGATTAAGAAAGCCAAGAAACGGTGAAATCATATCTATATAAGAGACAAGCTTATTCATTATGAACAAGGGGAGTGACAAGAGAATAGATGCTGAAGAGATTCTGGAGGAGAAGAAAGTCTTCATTTAGACCTGATCAATCAGGTTGAGGAAAGAGCTAAATTCTACAGACACCAACGAACAAAGATACAACATCACGGAGCAGAACAGTGTGGAGCAAAGGTATTGAATTGATAACATTGATCAGAAAGGTAATGCACTTAATAGATCTGAAAATCTGCAATTCAAGTTGTATATGTGAACAGATCAATTTACTGTTTCAGTTTAACCATTGAAGCATCAAGTCTCTTAACCGAGCAGGACTTAAAAGTCTTTTGTAAATGAGATACATCCTAAGGAGTATCAAAAATTTTGATCATACAAAGTAGCATTGGATATGCCTGATACCTATTGACAGGCCAAGTGAGTGTTTGATCAAGGATGGTAGCATTAGATGTCAGATACTAAGTGACAAACTATCTATTTAAATCCTCTAACAAGGTCACACCTAACAGTGTGTTTGTAACCTTTAACAGGGTTGGCTCTTCACCGAGCTCACTTCAAAAGAGTGAAAATTTGGGGTACCAGTCCCAGTGTTTTTTCCCTTAACAGGGTTTCCATGTTAAAAATCCATGTTTCATGTGGTTATGAGTCATTACTTTATTGTTTTTCATTTCACAAAAGTAATTCTAGATTGATCGGTATACACTATTTATTTACTATATTTTGGTAAATAGAAAGACTGCTTATTGGTAAACATACAGTAGAAGTTTTTACAAAGCATTCCGACAAGTAGTAATTTGATATAAGTATTTCAAGGCATTCATCGTACATGACTAAAGATAACTAGAGGTATAATTTGTGGTACTAAGTTTGAAGGGTTGATTTAAGGATTAATTTTTGAGGCCACTGATTCAACCCCCCAGTTATTACTAGCATACTCATGAATCTTGATAGAGGATGGGTTTTTTGTAGCTATGAATTTTTACGGATTCTAAGGTTTTTTTTCCTTGCAACTACGACAATAATTTTTCATTGGTTCCCACCAAGAGTGTGTGATGTTCCAAGGGTAGCCTATTTCTGACTTTGCTCTGTAATAAAAGGTTTGGCTTTTAGAAAGACGTAGGAATTTTGTGATTAACAACGAAAGGGTAGATGGAAACTATCCAACACTTGGGATGGTGAACAACGAAGCCAAAGAAGATTGAACAGACAAGGAACTTTAAGCGTGATTATGGAAAGGATGAGTATTATGCACAAAGGACCAAGTTAAAAAACCAAAATTAATAAAAAACAAACACTTTTATCGATTAAAAAAAATTAAAGTATATTGTAATTACTCAGCTTATTATCTAAATACAACCTTTATCTTAGAAGTCAATTAATAGTTCATTAATGTCTTCGAACAACATGACATAGCAATATGTTGCATAAGCATGTGTTATGTAGGTTCATAACTACTAGTAAAAAAGGGTGAGAATCTTGCAAGCTGAATTCGAAAGTTTGAATTTGGACTCATTCCTACATGTCTCAAGATCAAACTAAGGCAAACTTAAGTATCATGAAACTGAGCCTTACAAATAAGATTGTCATTTTAAGATGTAAATCGAATGTCTAAAAATAAATATACATAAGAATACATTGATAAAAATTAAATAACTAAAATATATAAATAAATATAAAATAAAATTTACATCTTAAATTAAACATAATATATAAAAAAAAAATATACTATTTATGATTTGCTGCTACTGTGTTTAAACTTTTATAATTGATATATCTTAATTAAAAAATACACTATTCATCTGAAATATATATATATAGAGAGAGAGTATTACCTTTTAAAACATTCTCTATACTTTTGGGCCCCTAATAACAAAAGCAAAGGCACCCGACATTACAATTATTTGTGCTGGTCTAGGTGGAGTATATCATATTTTCCATTAATTTGTAATACTCTTCTTTTCTTTTTTAATATTATAGAAATGATTCTGACGCGGCACACGTGGTGACAGCAGAACTCACTGACTTATTTTGGGGGTAGAGCAAGTGGCTTTCGGCAAATGATACGCTTTCCTTTTATCTCCTTATTAGTTTTAGCAAACCTCAATTAATTTATTCCAAAATAAAGGACTCGTTTTAATAAATAGATGAGATATTTAGGAACACGAGGGTGACAAGAAAACAATGAAATTTATTAGTCAATCTATAAAAGCAAAAACATCATCCGAGAAAGAATTTTATTAGTTTTTGTATATGGAAATGACAAGGATGTGGTCTAGTCAATGCAAAAGTAAACATCTACCCAAAGTATATGTTACTCCGTAGACTTTGACAATTGGTGGGTCATTTGACGCAATTTATGAGTTTGACACTTTGAATATTCAAATTTGAAAGGTTATTCATTTGAATTTTATATTTGTAATGGCAAAATTAGTATATTTATGTTAATTTTTTGTTTTATTTTGTGTTTGTTTTGATGTATGTATTAATAAATAATATTATTCTATATAAAATTGTGTCTATTTTCGTATTCTTTTAATGTATTTTTATATATTTCAACATATTTAGTCGTTAACTAATCTTTGTATGTATAATTCTAATTCAATTAAACCTTGTATTAATGACATTCAACTATACTCCTTTCATAATCATTATCACCCTAGATTTGATTTCTTTACCTATTTCATGTAATTTTTGTGGTGGTATAGTCGACCTTTGAATTGTAAACTTCAAATGTTCAAACTCAAAGTATAGTTGAGTGCTACAAATTAGTATCTTGCCCTAAGCCAACTAAATACATTTTTGAAATTCAATGATCTACTAGTATTTAAAGATATTCGCTAGCAATTATTTGACGCATTGAAAATACATAAGTCTTTTTTGACCCTAGAGCATTAATTGAGCAGTTAATAATGAAACATTTAGAATTGGGGCATTAAAAGGAGTATTAACAAATGTGTGTGCGTTGTCCTAGGGTGATTTCTTAATCTCTTCAATCTTTTATACACATTTGTAAAGGTTAATGTGGGAGAAGATATCTCCTTGCAACACAATGATAATCCTTTTTAAATTGCTTTTAAATATTGTTAGTCAATTAAACACCAAAAATGAGTATAATAGATGAAGGCCAACAAGGGAAGAAGCATAGCATGAGTATATATTGTATAAAAATAGACTCATATAGATTTGACAAATTTATGATTATGGACTTTTAATTTAGACCTACATACCCAATTTTAGACAAAGCACGTATTTAGTGCAAGACGCAAGATGCTTCACAAATAGAAGATGACATTTTCTAAAGGAAAAAAAGAAGATTTAGAATCTTTGTTGAATGACATTAATTTTTTAGTCATAAAGCTAAGTATCCATCTTCATTGCACATAATTTTCATTGCTTAGCATTAACATATAGAATGCACTAACTGACAATATTCACATCATAAGATCTACGTTAAGTGTGTCTGTCCATATGTTTTTCATTTGATTAACCTAGCTCATACCTTATGAAAGTAGTTTCCTCACATTCTAGTGACCTTGGTTGATCTTATATGAGTTAGGGGAGAGAAAACAAAAATTGAAAAGACCTAAGGAAAGAAAGAATTAAATATAAACACATATTACACTCGTGATAATTTATACAATTAAGAATAAATAAATAGATATAAAATTACCATATCTATAAATCAAAATATAAACACATATTACTATCTATATACTATAATAATAATATAGAACGTATAAATATATGTAATAATAATATATTTAATCTTTATCAATTGGTACACAAAGAGTTACATTTATTTTTTCTTTTTCCACTAAAAAACCTTTCAAAATGGGAAAATAGATTACAAAGTGGGAAACTCATATGTGAAAAAATCAAATCATCTTGAGAAGACCACACACACACACACACAAAAACACATATAGATTTTAAAAATATGTTTATGATAATTAAACATTGATAAAAAAAAAATATATTGTGCCAAATATTTTTACAAGTAAATATGATTTACCAATGAACCAAGATGAAACATGGCTTAGGTGAGAAAAATAAACAATAAAAACAAATCCTTATATAATCTATTATATGTGGTGTAACCAACATCAAATGATCTAGATTAAGTTTGAGTAGGAGAGGGGGATTTTCAAATTATGAAGTTGCAAGGAATGGGGATGAGGATGAGGATGATGATCTGGGTGGATCAAAGAGAGTATGGGAAGTGTTTAGGTGATTGGGTGTATATGCTTGTGATCTTGAGATTAAGGCAGATGTTTTTTAGCCCTCTTGTTGCACTTGTGATGGGTTGAGGCCCTGGTTCTTCTCATTCAAGCTTTGCCCCTCTAGGTCAGAGAAGTGTCTCTATTATGATGGGCATTCTATTATGGTTGGAGGACATCTTGCTTTTCTCCTTTCTATGGCTTCTAGATCCCCTTTTTTGTACAAGCAATATGTGTAATGTGTGTCTATGTCCTTGTAGTTAGATGTCTGATTTGGTCTCTCCTCGGCGTTGGGTGTGTTAGCACTGCACCAAGAAAATTTTCCAATTTCTAGCATTGACTATTTTCCCGCACTTTCTGGTTTAAAATCCCATGTCTTACTGCGCTAAAAGGGTCAAAATTCATTAATTGTGTTATGTTTTAAGTATTTGTCACTCAGCCACGTTGGTCTTTTAGCATGTTTTCAAGTTGTGCAAGCGAGCGACGAGTCATTAGATTGTAAAATTGGGCAGTCGCGATAAGATTGTGTCAAGTCATGATCATTTGTGCGAGTGAGTGGTTTGGGTGTTAAAGATTGTAAATCGCACAGTCGCGATGTTTTGTGAAAGTCAGGTTGTAAGTTCACTACTGAGCGGGTTAGGAATAATTTTGTTTATTGCTCACTCGCGAGGAATTAACTTTTTCAAAAATAGGTCCAGCGAGTCCACGATGACTTAAAACCTTGTGTATCACATAGTCATTTTAAAGTTATGTTGTTCACTTTATGCTCTGCGACCGACCGAGCCTTGTTAAAAATGAAGTAGTCACACACTCGCGTTAAGTTTCCATGTTTGTCTTTCAAATCAGCGACTGCGCGATGAAGTCAGGTTATAGAGGTTGCTCACTCTCTTAGGTTCTAACTCATTTGTATTTTGCAGTGCGAGTAAGCGATAAGTGCATGCAGGAGTTATTAAGTTGAAGGCTCGCCACTCACTCGCAGAGGTATTTTTTAAAGTTTTAAAAGGTGTGCAAGCGGGTGATTATGAGATCATTTATCACCTCGCTCACTCGCTGATGCTTTGAAAGTTTGAAAAATGAGCTCGCGAGTGTACGATAAGGAAAAGAAGAGGGATATCGCTAACTCGCCCATAAATGAAGACAAAAGGGAAAGGGTTAGCGAGTATGCGATTAAAGAAAGAAGGTTGATAGTCGCACATTCACAGTCAGTAATATGGTTAAGTTTTCAAGCTCGCAAGTGTGCGATAGGAAATTTTTAAGATTTTGATATAAAAGCTCGCTCAGCCGCGAAGGATTAGGCCATAGAGATTTTTCAACAGCAAGTTTGCGACTGAATAAAGAACAAGGGCCATCGCTCACTCACTAAGTGTTGTAAGTTGGAGTGTTTTGCAACGCGAGTGAGCGACTAGATAAAGTGTATGATAAAAATGAATGTCGCTCACTCGCTCAGATCCAAAACCAATGATTTGAAAGCCATCAGGTATGCGATTATGGAATGATTAAGAAATGAATGTGTACTCGCTCACTCGCGAAGATTTAGATGAAGTTAAATGTTGAGTAGCGAGTATGCGACAGGTTAAAGAAAAGGTAATATCGCACAATCACATGAACCCAAAAAGCAAAGTGTAGAGAGATAGCGAGTATGCGACTGCCAAATGATGAAGTGCAGATTAGGTCATCGCTCACTCACAAAAGATGAAAACCAAGGTAAAAATAGACGGCGAGTATGTGACTGGTTAAAGTAGAAGGTCACATTGCTCACTCACAAGGACTATTCTAAGTATGAGTAAAGTACAGTGGGTTGGTGCCAGATTGACAAGTGGGGAGAAAAGTGTACACTCTTTTCCAGCTAGGATCAAACAGTGCAAATTAATGGCAGCATTAGTGACAGAATGATGATTTCATGATAGTGCAAGTGCAAGAATTTGGCATTCAAGTGGACAAGACATAGGATTTAATGGTTATAAGTTTGAATGATTGAGTTTGATTATGTACAACTCTCATTTCTACATCTTGAGATTTTTTGCAAAGAGCGAAAAGGCTTGTTAGTCTGGAGCATTTTATCTGAGACAGTAAAATTCAAAGAAGAAGGATGAGTCAAGCTATTGTTCCCGCTACCTTACAAGGGTCTGAGAAGAAGAAATAAGTCACATTGAAGAAGTATATGAAAGAATTTTCTGAGTTGCTGCCTGGAACTCTGAATACAAACATCACAAATTGGGATGAATGGAACAACAAATGGTGTCAATGTAGAAATCCGGTAACCCCAAATTATTCTGGTAGTACTTTGTTTCATTATTTCTGGAATAATAGGATCAAACCAGTCCCAATTTGTAATCCATGGGATTTGAATATGGAAAAATTGATTGTGCATGATGTCTATGTTGACATAGGTCTTATTAAGGAATTAGCAAAAAACTATTGCCCAGTAGCTAGGGTAATCAGGAAAAGGAACAAAGAGACCCTAGTTTCCATAGATAGGAGGTCAGTGGCAGAGGTATTTGGAATCACTGGTGCATTATGCATAGACATTGATTTGAAGAAGATTAAGGTAGACTATGTCAAAAGAGAGCATCTAATTAAGCAATATGAAATGACTAAATTCATGCCTAGAGTAGATAGGCACCTGGTAAAAATTCCAGACAATTTCAAACCACCTTTTGACCTATCCCTGTTTCATCATTGTGTAAAATGCACAGTCTATGGTTTGAGTAGAGTTCTAGGTTTTGATGGAGACTCCACAGTGTCTCAAGATTTACTTATGATGGCCATGAACATCCAGCACCCGGAGGTCAACACTGATTATGACTATGTTGGATATATAGTCGATGCTATCCATGCTGCACTATTAGAGATCTAGTCAGATGTGCCAACACCTAATTTTAAGCATTATTCTGATCTGATGTATATGATTTTGTATTATAACAGAGCATCAATGGATAAAGAGCTTGAAATATTTGTCTCAGAGTACGGTGTGGATGCACCAATCCAAAGATGGACTCAGGTATGGGAAAGTTCATCCAACAATTCATCATTTGTATGCTTCTGCAACTGGATTGTAGATCCAATTTTTAATCTATTGGGAATAGATAAGCATAGGCTTCCTTTTGAGGTTAGAAAGATTCTGAGACCTTGGGAGTATATCCCAAACTGGCCTATCTCTCACAATTGGGCTGATTTCTTCTTTTTTGATTACATTACTATCATCAGAGTATATGGT
>MU225079.1:2747930-2779448 GCA_018584345.1 Thuja plicata
TATCTCTCACAATTGGGCTGATTTCTTCTTTTTTGATTACATTACTATCATCAGAGTATATGGTTGCACTCAGCCTCCTCACATTCTTCCCAAGTTTGTTCCTCCTAGGATTGCATTCTTAGAATTTGCATGGCAAATTACTTGAGTAGATAAGGAATTTCTAGAGGGGTACAAGAAAGGAACTTTTATCCCCAGGTTATGGGTGGGTTTTGATTTATCCATTGGGAAAAAGGTGTTTGATTTGATAAATGATTTCTTAAAGCAATACAGAATGTCTACAGTGATTGCTAGATTATGTGATCCTGAGAAGTTTGTGCAGATAGCCTAAAAAGAATGACTCCTTGGCAGAAAATTAGAGACCATGAGCCATTGGATGATGAGGATGTTGTGAGGAAAAAACTAAATAAATAGGAAGTTCAGGACAGCAGAAGGAAGTGGAATGACCTCTTGAGAGCAGAATCTGAATGGAAAGAATCAGATAATTCATTCTCTGGTTTTTTCCCTGATCTCCCATATTTCCAAAAGATAGAGGAAATGCTAAAATCATATGAAACTCTAATGTCACCAGTGCCACAATTCAGTGCTGAAGATGCAAAATCTAAAGGGTCCCCAATTCCAGTTGCACTACATGATCAAGAGCACCAAGAAAAATAGGAGGAGGAATAGCAAAAGGAAGAACAACATGAAGATGAAGAGGTAGGGGAAGAAGTCAGTGAAGAGGCTACTTCAGCTAGAGAGCCACCAAGAAAGAAACATAAGAAAGAGCATAGAATGGTGCAAGATAGGAAAAGCATGGCAAAAGCCATGATATCAGAGCATGGTAAGTACTTCAAAAAATTGAAGAGACAGTTGCAGAAGGAGCCTGAGGCTGAGGGCCAAGGAGACAATCAGATGGTGTTATTTGAAAAGGATGACGAGAGGGTCATGATGGCCAATGAATTCATGAAAGATGATGAGTTCATAAAGTCTGAAGAGTTCAAGACCTTCTTGGTTAAATTGAAACAAAAGAATTTGAGACAAGAGCTGACTGCAGAAGAAGAGAATGCAGATAAGAATGAGGAAATTATACAAACACTCCAGGATTATGATCCTGAGAGTGAACAGATTACGGTGGAACAAGCTACGCTGCTGGTGTAGAATAGTGGTGTGATGTTGATGCCTTGTTGGGACCTACAGTCCACTTTCAATATTGATCAAATTAGGAGGCAAGAAGATCCTCTGCTGAAGACATAATTTGAAATGGATGAAGTTTTGAAAGGATCAGGATTTCATCCTAAATCCAAAACCCTAGCAATATGGTCACTAGCTCTTGCCATACAGAAGCCCTTAGTCATGACCATCAGAGAAGAAAAAAGGGTAGACAGGATGATATGGAACTTGCAAAATACTTTGGATACTGAGATAGCCCAGTTAATGACACAGGTTTCATTCATAAACTTGGCAAAAGTTGATGACCTATCCAAGAGGTATGAGACAACGTTTGGCCAAATGATGGCCCTGGAAAAGAAACATGAAGAAGTTGTGGTCCAGAACCACACATTAGAATAGGAAATTGCCAAACTAAAAGAGGAATTAATAGAAAGTAAAAGGGAAAAAAATCCAACCCTTGAGGAGGTGGCTAAAGTTGTGACAGATGTTGTCAAAGGAGTTAAGGAAGACTCTGCATTAGCAGAAACACAATCAAAAGATATATCACAGGAACATGGCATGAATGCTATGTCTGTCATATTGCTCATATTGTAGCACAAAATTGATGTCCTAAAACAAAAAACTAACATAGTGTATACATTGTATGGGTCGTTACAAGAAGCTTCAAAGATAACTGTAGAAGCTATGGTGTTCTTAGAGCCTGCTTTCAAATTATGGTCAGGGAAGGAAAGAATTTTGGATAAGTTAAAAATGGCTATGCTGTACAGTGATGATTTCCCAGATAAAGTGACAGATACCATTGAGATGGTTAGTAAACTGAATGATACCTTTGCCTTTTTTAATGGCAAATCTGTTTTAATAGACAAAAATTTGCAATTATTTGGTGATCAATGTCTATCATTGATCCCAAAAATTTATGATGAGATAGGTGTGTTGAAAGCACAATTAGATTGGGTAGCTGGTTTTGACGCTATACTAGGAAACCAAGATATAAAGCAACGCTTGGAAAAGGACACAAATGCAAAATATTGTAATGAAATGATTGATAGCCTTTTCAAAATCGAAAGAGATATGGCTAAATTTGTTTCTGAGGCCAGAACTACCATGGATGCCAGGTGGGTAGAAGTTGTTGCAAAGCTGGAGGAAGAAAATACCTTTGATTGGCCCACCACCAAAGAGGTAAACAAGTGGGAGGAAAAGCTACAAGGATGAGGAGGACATTGTCAACAACAAAAAAAAACCTTGTCCAGACTTTGCAAATAGCTGCCACCCGTGTTCTGTTACAAAATTTTGTTTCTTGTCTGTTGCAAGGTTGTTGCAAAAGATTTTTGTAAATCTTTCCCAGTATGTCGGTAGCTTGTTGCATCCTTAATTATAAAAGGATTCCAAGAATACTGGGAAAGGGATAGCCATTTCATCTTGGAGAATGAAAAGTATAATTGTAAACTCTAGGTTTGAGACCAATATAGTAGGTTTCTGGAGAAATATTTGTTCAATGTAGGAAGCGATTCTGATTTTTGAATAAAATCCAGTTCACAGTTTCTGAAGTATATAATGAGTATTGTGTCTTCATTTTAGTGTTTTGAATTTTGTTTAAATTGAATTTTTAAGGAATGTTCAATTTATATGTCTGCCAGGAAGACTATGAAATACTTCTAGGGTTCTTTCGAGGAAAGACTAAAATGCCTTAGAATATTTCAATAAGATTCAGGGTATAAAATGAATTTGATGAATTGACTTGATTAAGTGTATTGAGATAGATGTACAAGGTATATCTATGTTTATGTCAGATGTTGTAATTGTCATAAGCTTTGTTCATGATCAAGCTGGTTAAAATTGCTCATAAGTGTCTCCATGCCCTAGGATTTAGCACTGGTCTATTTCCATTTAATCAAATGACTATCATTATTAAAATTAATCTTTACTTTCGGTCTGGTCTATTTTAATAAAAGTTACAGTGATCAACCCCTGTAATTTCATCCACAATTAATTAGAATAATTCAGTGATTTCATTGTTCTAAGTTTGAAGGGTAATCCCACCCGAGTTAGTGGAGCTCAAAGTGTAGGAGGTTTCAAAATCTTGTGTCTGTTTTTCTGCATCTTGGTTGGTCAATGTCTGGGATAAATAGAGAAAGCTCTCTGAGAAATATTTTCATATCAGCAAGAAAAAGAACTAACAGAAAACGATGACTCTATTGGGGAACTTTATCAAGGAATGCATGAAAGGTTAGTCTGACATCAATATTCCATAGTATAGATTCCTTGAATTTCAGTTTTTGAAATCACATGTTGTGTGTTGCATTTTATTGAGCTATACCCTCAAATATCATTGTCAAAGTGAATTTTATTTTATTCCCAAATTTTTGGGTGGCGACTCCAATTTATTGGTTATAGTGTTTCCAAGGGGAATACTAGCAGATTAAGTGTGTGAAATTTCATTTTGGATATAATGAGGAACACAAAAGCAAACACAAAGAATCACTCTCAGGTAACATCAGAGAATGATATTTATAAAAATTCTAGAAGAAATCACTATAGAAAAGGGGAATCCTCTAATAATACTTCCTGGAAGCCTAGGTCAGTAGGCCCCAGCCAGTCATTAGATACTATTCCTGAGAAAGAGATTAATAAACCTTTAAACCCTGAATCTGACACAACTGGTTATTTTGAGGACATATTTAACCCTAGACAAAAAACTATGTTTCAAGAAAATGGGGAAACATCCTCCTACTTTTAGGGTATCCCCTATGAGAGGGTTGAAGAGAAAAAGGGAGAAAATCAAGTGAATGTGTATGATTCTTCTAGTTCTGATATTGAGGGAGATCCTCAAAGATAATGACCTTTTGAAGAGGGAATTAGATGAACTATTACTCATCAAGCAAAGGAATGATGAGGCTAGAGAAGAAAAGGTTATAAATGCTATTACTAAAAGGGAAAACTTAAAAAAGTGAGTTGCTCAGTTGAAGTTGGCAGCTCAGGGTGCAAAAGAAGGATTTCATGGTTTGAATAAAGAGCTTTTTGGAGATGTAGATACCCTGAGAAAAAAATGCCATGAAAGAGAAAATTTTCTTAAGAAGGGTGAACCCAAAGATACAGGTCCTATAGTGAGACAAGTTATTAACTATGAAATTCAAAAATCTCCCAATCCTCAGATAGTTACACAAAATGTATCAACAACTAATGTTAGGCAAACAGATGTTGACAAAGGAAAACAAAAGATCACTGGCATTAACTTTTCTCAACCTAAAATTGAAGAGGGTATATCTCAGGACATATTTTCACTTGATATGGAATTAGAAAGGGTGAGAAAGGTCAAAGATGATATTGCAAAATAGTTGGAAAAGGTTGAATTAGAAGCTGCTGCTGTAGAGATGAAGAAAAGGATTGCCTTCTTGAGTTCCATGACTAGTCCCAATATGACAAATAATGCTACTAATCAGGCCATCCCTATATTTAATTCTAATGTTCATACCAATACTGCCAATACAAATACCCAGACATATAGTGAAACTCAAGGGGCTACATCACAATCAAGAGTAAGTGGGCCTAATAGAAATATTGGCGTCCACAATATGGGAATTGGTCAGAACATTAGCAGTGTTACCCAGAATGTTGGTCAAAATATGGGTTCAAATTTTCAAAGAAGACCTATTCATCTAGAGAGATATAGACAACTGTTATTTGATGGTATCCCTGGCCAACCAAACCTTATCCCTAATGAGGTCAGAGATAAGATTCCTAAGTTTAGTGGGAATAATGCCATAACTGGTGAAGAACATCTAAAAGTATTCTCAGATACAATGAATGATTATGAGATTGGAGATGAGGATGTTGTAATGAAATTATTTGTACAATCCTTAATTGAGGATGCAAGAGATTGGTACCAGGGTTTAACTGATCATAGTATCTATTCTTGGGATGAATTTGTTAGAAGTTTCAAAGAGCAATATGGTGACAAGATAAATTCTAGTTTTATGTTGAATGAATTCAACAACCTAAAAAAATTCACTAATGAAGACATTGTTGAATTTAATGTAAGATTTCAGAAGGCTATGTATAAGTTGTTTCAAGTATTAAGACTAGATGAAAATGTGTGTGTTACTACCTATTGTAATGCTTTGGATGGAAAAATAGCTTATCTTCTAAGGGATAAAGACCCTCAAACCATGAGAGAAGCATATAAGTTGGCTATAAACATAGAAAGCAACAGAAGGGCTTTTGGAAAACTTGGTAAACGGGATGACAATAGGCTCTAGAAAGAACCAAAAACATAGCCTAATAAGAGCCCCAAGGAAGAAGATAAAATGGATGCATTGGTAACTATGGTGAAAGATCTTGCTGCCAAAGTAGACAAGAATGAAAAAGGATTTCAAAATAATAGGCCACTGTACCAAAGACAGGATAAACCTTATAGACTTCAAGATTTCCCTTATAAGACTCAGTGGAAGGATGGGAAACCTATGCCAGAAGAACATAATGATCCCAAGAACAAAGAGATTCCTGACCCATTAAAAAATAATAGTGCCCATAATGTGGAAAATACTCCTTGGTGCATAGCTTGCAACATGCCTCATTCCCTATATCAATGTGCAGTAGCTCAAGGTTTGCTGGATCAACATGAAAACATTGGAACCCAAGAAAGTCAAGGCAAGAAGAAACTTGAAGTAAATATGTGTGCACTTACTATTGAAGATGACAATGGTAGTTCAGAAGAAGAATCAAAAGAAGAGATTCCACTCACAATGAACAATACAAGTACTAAGGTAGAGCATTTTCAATTTGGGATGCCTAATGAAGAAGAGATAAGATTTTTAACCATTACTACTGTGACACAAGCAAGAAGTTCATACCAGCTCAGGAATAGAAAAGTTGATCAAAATGGGAAACAACCTGATTCACTTGTTATTACAGAAGTTATAAATGAAGAAATTACACAAGATGAAGTGAAAGATACCTTGGTTAAAGAAAACAAAGTCACTCCTACTCATGACCAAAAAACAACGCAGTTGAAAGAAAGTAAAGGTAAAGTGTCTTCTGATAGTAACATAAGTTTCCCAACTTTTAATATGAAGCAAGCTTTATCTCAGATGAAAGTCTCTATTCCTTTGCTTGAAATGTTTAAAATTAAGGAACACCGAGAGGCAGCATTTTCATTACTTTCTGACTTACCCGTTGTGCATGACAATGTTGTTTTGAATGATGAACTAAAAGATGAGCATGAAGAAAAGGATAGGGTCCCAATTTTTTTGGGAAATATAGTTATTCAAGAGCTAGATCAGATTGATCCTTTTTATGTTACATTGCTCACAAACAATATGTTGCTAAAGAATTGTATGATGGATTCAGGAGCTGCTGCTAATGTAATGACTTACATTGTCATGAAGCAATTGGGTTTAGATGTGGATACTACTTGTGGTAAATGTTATGTCATGGACAACATGGAAGTACCTGTAATAGGAACTTTGCAAGGGTTAGAGGTAAAACTTGCTACTTACCCTGAGGTCACTTTTAAGATAGATGTTGTGGTTGTAGATTCACCACCCCATTATGGTATGCTCTTATCAAGACAATGTGTTGCAGACATTGGAGGACATGTACAATTGGATTTATCTTTTGCTACCATTTCTGTTAATGGAAAAGAAGAAAAACTATTAAGGGAACCTAGATCTCCTGTTTATGTTGAAAAGGTTCAACCTTGTATGTTGAGTTGCTTTGTGGATGTGGATATAAATAAATTCAAAGTGGAAAAAATTAAGCCACAGTTAAAAAATACAGAACCCATCATAGAAGAATTGAAGTTGCAACAACAAGGGCTATGGCAGATGTATTTTGATGGAGCATGCTCCAGAGAGGGGTTAGGGGCTGGTGTTTTATTTGTCTCTCCATCAGGTATTACTTTCAAATACTCATTCCTACTATCATTTCAATGCACAAATAACACTTCTGAGTATGAGGCATTATTGTTGGGATTAGAAATAGCAATGAAGCATGGAATCAAATTATTGAGAGTTTTTGGTGATTCAGAGTTAGCTATTTCCCAAATTAGAGAAAGATATGCTGCCAAAAATGATAGGTTGAAATAATATAAGCATGCTGTATGGGATAGTATTGAATTTTTTGATGCATTTTCCATTGAATGGATAGAAAGATCCAGGAATATCATGGAAGATTTTTTGGCTAATATAGCTTTGAAAAATGATGATCTAACATTAACTAGGATATCTATTGTAGAAACTAAGACTAGACCTGCAATCCCTGATAATGTATATAATTGGTAGTTTTTTGAGAGTGATGAGGATATCCTCAAATTCATTCAATGTGTGGATAATTATGATGGTCAGGTTATTGATTTTAATAATTTGATAGAGATTATTGATGGGAAAGAAACTATTTTTGGTAATGAAATTCTGCAATTGCAAACAAATGAAATCCCTAAGGGACTGACTCAATTAGAAGGATTGTTTACTAATAATGACAGCCATATGTGCCACAAGTCCCCTACCAAGTTGGATGATTTTGAGGAGATAAATTTGGGATCATAATGTAGTCCTAAGATTGTGTACATTGGGAAGAAATTGGCTCCTCATGTGAGGGCTAATTTGATTAACTTGCTAAAGAGATTCAAGCACCTCTTTTCTTGGTCTTATGAAGACCTTAAGGCTTACAGGGAAGATTTATTTCAACATGAAATTCCATTAAAAGATGATATTAAGCCTTTCAGACAGAAACAAAGTCCAATCAACCCTTTATACCCTTTATTGGCCCCCACAATGCAGCAAGAATTGACAAAACTCAGAGAAGCTAGAATCATAAAACCAATTAGGCATTCTTCTTGGGTGTCTAATTTGGTCCCTGTCAGAAAGAAAAATGGAGATATTAGGCTATGTGTTGATTTTAGGAATCTTATCGTGGCCTCATTGAAAGATAATTATTCTTTGCCAAATGTGGAGGCCATGTTGTAGAGGGTAACTGGTTGTGATCTTTTATCTATGATGGATGGCTTTTTTGGTTATAACCAAGTGCTGGTTCAAGAATCTGAACAATTCAAGATAGCTTTCACTACCCCATGGGGTACATATGTTTATGTAAGAATGCCATTTGGCCTGATGAATGCAGGGGGTACTTTCCAAAGAGCCATGGATGTGGCTTTCAAGGAATTTATAAATATTATTATGGTAGTATATCAAGATGATTTAACTGCATATTCCTAGAAGGCTGATGATCATTGCAAACATTTAGAAAATATTTTTACCAGAGCTTTGGAGTATGGGATTTCTTTAAATCCAAAGAAATGTCACTTTGCTGTGACTAAAGGTAAATTATTGGGACATATAGTGTCTAAGGAAGGTGTCAAAATTGATCCTGAAAGAGTGGAAGCCATTAACAAGGTATTGCCACCAAAGAATATTAAAGGAGTTCAGTCTTTCCTGCCACACAGAAGCCCTTAGTCATGACCATCAAAGAAGAAAAAAGGGCAGACAGGATGATATGGAACTTGCAAAATACTTCGGATACTGAGATAGCTCAGTTAATGACACAGATTTCATTCATGAACTTGGAAAAAGTTGATGACCTATCCAAGAGGTATGAGACAACTTTTAGCCAAATGATGGCCCTGGAAAAGAAACATGAAGAAGTGGTGGTCAAGAACCACACATTAGAAGAGGAAATTGCCAAACTAAAAGAGGAATTAATAGAAAGTAAAAGGGAAAAAACTCCAACCCTTGAGGAGCTGGCTAAAGTTGTGACAAATGTTGTCAAAGGAGTTAAGGAAGACTCTACATTGGTAGAAACACAATCAAAAGATATATCACAGGAACAGGGCATGAATGCTATGTCTGTCATATTGCTCATATTGCACAGCACAAAATTGACATCCTAAAACAAAAAACTGACATAGTGTATACACTGTATGGGTCGTTACAAGAAGCCTCAAAGATAGCTGCAGAAGCTATGGTGTTCTTAGAGCCTACTTTCAAATTATGGTCAGGGAAGGAAAGAATTTTGGATAAGTTAAAAATGGCTATACTATATAGTGATGATTTCCTAGATAAAGTGACAGATACCATTGAGATGGTCAGTAAGCTGAATGATACCTTTGCCTTTTTCAATGGAAAATCTGATTTAATAGACAACAAGTTTCAATTATTTGGTGATCAATGTCCATCATTGATCCCAAAAATTTATGATGAGACAGGTGTGTTGAAAGCACAATCAGATTGGGTAGATGGTTTTGACGCTATACTAGGAAACCAGGATATAAAGCAACGCTTGGAAAAGGACATAATTGTAGAATATTACAATGAACTGATTGATAGCCTTTTCAAAATTAAAAGAGATATGGCTAAATTTGTTTTTGAGGCCAGAACTGCCATGGATGCCAAGTGGGTAGAAGCTGTTGCAAAGTTGGAGGAAGAAAAGACCTTTGATTGGCCCACCACCAAAGAGGTAAACAGGTGGGAGGCAAAGCTGAAAGGATGTGAAGGACATTGTCAACAAAAAAAACAAACCTTATTCAGACTTTGTAAATAGCTACCACCTGTGTTCTATTACAAAATTTTGTTTCTTGTTTGTTGCAAGGTTGTTGCAAAAGATTTTTGTAAATCTTTCCCAGTATGTCGGTATCTTGTTGCATCCTTAATTATAAAAGGATTACAAGACTACTGGGAAAGGGATAGCCATTTCATTTTGGAGAATGCAAATTTAATTGTAAACTCTAGGTTTGAGACCAATATAGTAGGTTTTTGGAGAAATATTTGTTCAATGTGGCAAGCGATTCTGATTTTTGAATGAAATCCAGTTCACATTTTCTGAGGCATATAATGAGTATTGTGTCTTCATTTTAGTGTTTTGAATTTTGTTTAAATTTAATGTTCAATTTATATGTCTGTCAGGTAGATTATGAAATACTTCTAGGGTTCTTTCAAGGAAAGACTAAAATGCCTTAGGAATGTTTCAATAAGATTTAGGGTATAAAATGAATTTGATGAATTGACTTGATTAAGTGTATTGAGATAGATGTACAAGGTATATCTATGTTTATTTTAGATGTTGTAATTGTCTTAAGCTTTGTTCATGATCAAGCTGGTTAAAATTTCTCATAAGTGTCTCCATGCCCTAGGATTTAGCACTGGTCTATTTCCATTTAATCAAATGACTATCATTATTAAAATTAATCTTTACTTTCCATCTAATCTATTTTAATAAAATTTACAGTGATCAACCCCTGTAATTTCATCCACAATTAATTAGAATAATTCAGTGATTTCATTGTTCTAAGTTTGAAGGGTAATCCTGCCAGAGTTAGTGGAGCTCAAAGTGTAGGAGGTTTCAAAATCTTGTGTCTGTTGGTCTACATATTGCTTGGTCAATGTCTGGGATAAATAGAGCAAGCTCTCTGAGAAATATTTTCATATTAGCAAGAAAAAGAACTAACAAGGTGCTCAACATTTTCCCTTGGATATGGGACTATGTCATGGTGGGTGGTGACCTAAGGAACAAGGTGGGTGTTTCCTTCTTGGATAACCTTTATTTAGTTCTTGTTCTGGAAGATGTCCTACTCATGTTTGCCCATTTTTTGGGTTTGGTAGACTCTTGTCTTGTTTTCATTGTTTATTGCTTTAGCTTTTCCTATTTATGGGGTGTTTCTTCAGGTGAAGCATGTACTGTTGTGGGGGTATTTTGGCCTATTTTTTGTCTTCTCCCTCTTTGCTCTCTCTTGGTCTATGTAGTGGATTTTTGTGGTATCCCTCTTTCCTTTATGGTGTCTTATGTGGTTTTTGGTGACGTGTGTCATGGGTGCTTGGGTTGTGTCTGGTATGTGGATGGTGGTTGTTTTAGTTTTCCCTCACTGGGTTTGGTTCTAGCTTTTTATGGTGGTCAAATATTTTGACCCCTCTGTGATGAGTTTTTTGATTTGTGAAGCTCAGATGGTGGCTTAGTTAATGCCCTGATTTTACTTAGGCACTAGCTATTGATGACATTAATTTTTCCATTAGTACACTTAGTGAAAAACATTGATAGAGATCATAAACGGACTACAAGCATTACCAGTGGACTACAAGCATTACTGGAAAACAACGAGCATACCCAACAGAACACAAAGGTCATGAGAAAATGCTAAGTATGCAATTGACCGATGAACATTAACAAGTGTTGCATCGATGAAGTATACAGGACATCACCGACAGGTCAATAACATAACATTGAGATCAATACCGATCACATAGTTTTGAGAACAAATCTAACGGAATAGAAAAGGCATACCCGATGACTAGTTCAAGAAAGGAATACCGATGACCAAGAAAACTGACCATCAGAACCGACAGTCGGTTAGAGAACCCGCAAAAAGTGGATCTGAGTTTTACACGTCAGATAAAGAAATGTAATTCTATTTATAGAGTTTTAATTTGTTTTAAATCATAATTTGAGAGTCAAGAAAGATTTATGTAAATGTTTTAAAGCATCCTAATAGATCTAAAACATATCTAACTAAAGATCAAGGTCAAGTTGTAAACCTTGGATCTAGAGTTAACTTGCGAAGCGTGAATCATGAATTGAGCCAAAAACTAGTATAAATAGATGTTCAAATCAATTGTGAGTTATGAATTCATTATTGTTGATAGCCATGAAGAGAATCTAAGGATAAAAAGGAAGAATTCATGCAAAGTTTAGAAATAGATCACATCAGTTGTCAAGAACACACAGAGGCTACCGACGAGCAGATAAAGGTATTATTCAATCATGGAAGGATGATTACTTATATGTATGAAGCTTAATAGGATCTGTTATCAACAATTAAAGATTGCATACATCGTCAGATCAAAGACTTATGTAGTTCCATTCTAACAAGTGCATCACATCTAAAATCCTTTTGTAGAAGGTGGACTTAACCGTTCTTTACAAATCTCTTAATAGAGTGCACACTTAACAGTGTTGCTAAAGATTCAAATGAAGGAGATCTTAATAGGTCTCCACTGTAATACTCCTAACAGGGTAGGTCATCAGAAGTGACCAATTGTATGTCTTAACTGGTCCCTTCTTATCTGTAGATAGTGAAGTCTTGTGGGTAACAATCCCCACCACAGTTTTTACTTCCTAACAAGAGTTTTCTGCGATATCATATCTTGTGGTATGTGTTATATATTTTCATGAATGTTTCTTTTATGGTTACATATTAAAGAACTTATGATATGATTGCTTATACATAAAGAAAGATGACCAGTTAGATAAGATAATTTACAAACTAATGATTAAGGGTTAATGGGCTAACCAAGAAAAGCTTTAGAGGTACTGATTCACCCCTCCCCTCTCAGTACATCATTCCAATATAATTCCAACAATTGGTATTAGAGGTAAAACTCTCTCTTGAAAAGATTAAAGACTTGAGAGAAAAGATCAGAGCAATGGACAAGTTCAGACTAGACATGACTATTGAGAATGAGCAGTTACAGATGCAAATAAACTATGAGTAGTATAAGGAGGCGAGAATAAAACTGAGAAAATTTCTTGATGAAAGAAATATTATGGCAACCAGACTGAATGAGAAAGACTACAAAGAATTGGAAATACTAGATTACTTTGAAACAACGGAATCATCAATGAGCAAAGCTTCAGACACATCAGTTGAAGAAATTACAAGTATACAAGAGATGAATCTACATGTGACAGATCAAATCAAGATGCTACAAATTGGTCAAGAGACTCAAATGGTGAAAATGATTGATGTCACGAATGATGCAAGAAAATCTGAAAATGAAAGAACACTAGCCATTGATGATAGGAGGAAAATTACAGAAAAGCTACAAGAGAAAGAATCGGAGATTCTAAGACTCACTGAGCATCACCATGAGGTTACCAACCAAATTATTCTTATTAGTCAAGAAGAAAATAGATTAAATATAGAACTCATTGAAAGATTACAGATCATAGGTGAGCTAAGAGAAGAGAATGAAAAATTGAAGCATGAAATCAAAGTCCAAAATCAACACAACGAATTGATCAAAAAGGCTGAGGATAGCAACAAAAGGATGGATGATTTTCTTGATGGACAAAGGAGAGTCAAAAACTACACAAGATTAGGGTAAAATGAGAATGGTGAATCTTCTAATCAACCAGATTAGAGGAATGCTTTCAAAACCCCAAGATCCAAGAAGCTGTCATGCAATCACTGTGGAAAACCAGGCCACACCTCAAACATCTATAGAAGCAAAATGAAAGGTATTTCTCAAGCACAATCTATGTTTGATGGTAATTGTTATAAATGTCAAAAGAAAGGACACAAGGCACATGAGTGCAGATCCAAAGTGACAAATCCAAAGAGAAAAACCTATATGGACAAGTACTATCCTACATGCAAGATGAACGGGCATACACATAAGGAATGCTGGAAAAAGAACAACAAGGCATGGACACCAAAGGAAACTAATAAAAGCTACAAACCAACAAGAGTAAGTAACTCATATGTTTGGGACTATAATACATGGGTAAATTGCACTACATGTAGAAGGTATGGTCATATTGCTAACAACTATATGAGAAAGTGGACCAGAAGGTCAAGAGGTTGGACCAATCCAGGTATGGCATGCTTGCACTATCATAAGGTTGGACATGTGATAAAAGATTGCAAAGACCGACTAACAGACACAAGTACACATCCCAATGGAAATACCATTGATGACATCAAAAGAATGAGAAACAAGATGTGGGTAAAAGCCACAAATACTGAAGGTGCTGGAACAAGTAATGCAAATGGTGACACCTCATCCAATGGATCTAATGACATCACTACATCCAACTAGATTGCACAAGTAAGTTTGGAACTGCATTATAACAAGTTTTACTATGCATCGGTTCCATTACATATAGTTCATATTGTAATATTAGCATGAATAAAGATGCAATATATTATTATTTGCTAAACTTTTGAAAAGCAACCATCAGTTATTGGGCACAATTTGCATCGGTGAACACACACAAAAAAGTTAGCACTACTTACCAGAATGTATCGATCATTTACACAAGCTAAGTGTAAACCGACAGATATTGGTGAATGTTGAATCAACAAAAGCTATCTTTGCAACCTCACCGACAATCATCGGTGAAGTCTCTAAAATTTCTAGCTACCCCGATGCTTTGTACAAACACCAAAGATGTTATGAATGTATCTACCAAAAAAATCAGTCTTCATATACCGATGATTTGGTAAGCATTAATGACAACTTATGGTACAAAGAGGTTATAAAAGCTCGACGAGTAAACTCATTTTTGCACCCACAATTTTTGAGCAGAGAAGAGTAGACTAGAGAGATTTAAGATTAGGTTGGAAAGCTACCCAGAAAAAATCAATTTGACATGAAGCATTCACATTCACAGGAAATTATAGAGAATCCGTAAGTAAATACACTCACCAATTGCACTATTTTATTTGCGAAAAGCCCTAAATTGCAAACAAGATGGCATCGACTTCTAGAGTAGAGAAAATTAAGGATGATAAGAAGAAATCCTTCAAGCTTATCAGTAGAGGAACATGTGCTGAACCTAAATATAAGTTACATCCTGAAATAGCTTCACAACCTGATGATTTCAGAGCATTCTCCCGAATCCCACCTAGGGTTTTACTGGTAGAGGACGTAAGGCCCTATATTCACTGTAAGATCTTAGAAATAGGAGATCTAGACCTAGATAATTCCTATAGGGAATTATGTGATGACGTTGGAAAGCTCAAAGAAGAGCACAAACACTTTGAAGTAAAGGGACTCACAAATGCACTGCACTTTCCCAAGGTCTTCAAAACAGAATGGATAAAGATTGTTCTTAGCAGAGTCCACAACAAGACTCGATGGATAAACAAGCCAAAGGAAATAACAAAGGATGTTATTCACATGGTTACTAGTTATCCTACAACTGATAAACCATAGGCTCACAAGCACCCATCTCTGGCAGAAGTGGAAAAATTGACTGGTGCTAAATCAAATAAAAGAGCACTAAATGTCAACACCATTACCAACGAAGAGCTAAAGTTTGGAGCATGTGTTGCTGGATATAAGATCTTCCAAGCAAGCCGAATGAACAACATATCTAGTACTGCTACGAGCACAACATACAAGATTATCAAACATGGGAAGAAGATGGATCTAGCAGAGATCCTATTACATCAATTTGAGGAGAACATGTGCACAATAAGGTCTTCAAGGACAAACACTTGTAAGTTTGGTTCCCTCATAATGTGCATATTCTTTTACTTTGAAGAATACTTTCCTTCCATTGGAAATGTTGCATGGGACACAAGTAGACCCATAACCATTCAGATAGGTGAATTCATAGAATCAATAGGAACAGATTTGGATAATGTTATGCATGAGTATTTCAAAACCATAAAGGAAATGTTGCAAGCAAGAACTAGAATTCCTGAGAATCTGATAGAGGAACACCAAGAAGAAATATGTTTCATGGTAGATACTGATTTTACATACATACAAGCAGTAGTTCCAAGGAAATCATGGCTTTCAAAATTGGATTATGAAATCAAAGTAGGATTAGCCAATGAGTGCATCAAGGCACTATTAAATGAACCAGTAGACAACAAGAAACTAAGATTTGGTACCTATGAAGAGGCCAAATAGAAGATTAAAACAAATCTTGTTGTCAAGAAGGCTGTAAAAAAGTCAAAAAGAATGGTGAAAATTTTGAAAAAAAACTTAAATATATCTTCTGAAGGAGAAGAATAAAGAGAAGGTGAAGAGGAACAAGAGGGTAAGGAGGAACTCACTGAGGACCAGCTTCCCATCGGTGATATAGCAAAGCCAAATGAATCAGAGGAAGAGAATTCTGATTCACCACCTCCACCTCCACCTAAGAAATCAAGAACAAGGAGTCAAACAACAAAGGATGCAACTCCTTCTCCCATGGTAAAAGGAAAGGTTTATTAAGAGGAAACCTGTGACACAAAAGGCAAAACAACCAGCTAGGGCACTTGCCAAAAGGAGGAAATTTGTTCAGAAAAATGAGGACTTAGAGGATGTAGCTATGGATGAACCTAACACTATAAAACAAGCAAAGGAAATAGCAAAGGTTACATCACCCACTGAAGACATTGATGAAATATGAAAGTATATTTCTGAAGCTGCATCTATTGGACATCCTAAGATTAGGAAATGGTTAAGATGGGATACTATAGAATAGAATGTGATTGAAGATGCACTTATTGCTAAGATGTGAAGACACTATTATGTCCCACTACAATTCACTACACGTGATGTTCCACAAGAACTATTGATTAGAATATCTTCGAGATTCACTTTTGCACTCCATTAGGAGAAAAGGATAAGAGAAAGAGTACTAGTTTCTCTTATGCATCCTGAATCAAAGAGAGAAGAAATCAATTAAATCATGGAGAAATATGCAAAAATCTTCTCACCCAAAATGAGAGCTTATAAATTTCTTAAAGAGAAGCTTATAGAGCTAGAACAAGAAACACATAATGTATGGAGTGAGATACTCAACCCTGGTGAGGAAAGTAGTCATGAGAAGGAAACTATCACTAAAATAGATAACTCAACAGTTGAGTTAGATAGTGAAGAGGTACAAATAAAAGGCCAAAAATAGACTGACATTATAGATGAAGACTGGCCAAAAGATGGTGATGATGATCAAGTACTAGCAAGCCCCATCCACATCAGCTTAGAAGATGAAGAAGTTACCAAAGAAGAATTGTCAATAAAAGGTAACTTAGATGTTGATATAAATGATGAATCAAGGTTAGAAAAAATTGTCAATACCACTATAGGACAAGACCCAATAGTAGATGTTCAAAAAGATGAAGACATTAATGCTACAAAGGGCAATATCGACAGACAGGATACAACTATTGACAATGTAACAGTCAATACACCTACAAACATGAATATATTAATAGATGCTATTGATATTCAGTCAAGTCAGGATAAATCATCTAAGAAAGATGATAATATACCCAAAGATATGGGTACCAATGAAAACAAAGATGCATCCAACACTCACAAGGATATAGATATAGAAATGAAGGATGCAACCGACAACCAACAAGAAGTATCAAAAGATCAAAACAAAGAGGCAGATAACAAAACTGATGATACATTGAGAAAGGTTGAAGAAAAAGATAAAAGTGAAGGAGTCAAGTAGGTTGAAGGTATAAAGCTTAAAGAAGATACATCTATTGATACACACAAGGAAAATGAGGAGACATCTTCACCAAACCAGCCGGTGGACTCAAAATAGATACACAAGGATGCCTCATCTTCTCGACCCTCACCTACAAAATCAACCCAATCTCATGCTTTATAGATGGTAGTACATCAATCTGTCACCTAGCCAAAGAAGGAGAAGAAGAAAATAGTAAAGAAAGACATCTTGGTTGTCATACTAGATGAAGTCATAGAAGTTCCAAACTGGGATATTACCACTTTAGACAGTGATAAACTTCAAGAGTTTGGAGTGCTATGTCAAAGAAAAACCATTCAAAAGAAAATGATACAAGAACATAGGGAAACAATGACACTTGACAGGGAAAGAGACATTCTCCAACAAATTGTTCCTGAGGTAAAACTTGAAGCAAATACTACAGTTAAGGAACAAATTGTTGTTCTTTCTGACGCAATCTCAGAGAAGAATATCGATGCAGAAAAAGCTATGGAAGAACAAGTAGAAAAGAAGTACCAATACAAGTTAATTAATAAAATCAGCCAAGAAGTGGCATTTAACAAGGTAAATCTCTCTGAACTCACTGATCAATTAGATCCAATGATTGCTGAAGAAATCACCTTAGTTCAAAAGATGTGCACACTTGAAAATTATACAAAAGAAAATAGTGACAAACTAGCAGAGATAGATTCCAATGTCACAACCAGTGTACAAAGCCTAACCTCACATGCAGATAGTATAAAGGTGCATCATGACAAGGTCATAGAGGCTAACAGGCTAAGGCAAGAAATATGGGATGCTAAAACTCAACTAAGAGGTGAGATTATAAAACTACAGGCACACATTCTGCCTAATCTTACTATTCTACAACATTATATTTCTGATTCAAGAAATCTTATTACAACCCCTGAGATGTCTGTAGTAGACAACATCTATGATATACATGTAGGAATATCATTGGAGCACATGGATCTAGAAATGCTAAAGGAGAAATGGGAAAAGATGATAGAGGAGATCAATTCCTCACATTCCCACCTTTTTGACAAACTGTAAGTACCTTTACCTTTAGAATCAAAAAAGGAGGAAAGGAAATGTATATTGTATGTACAGAAGGAACATATATATAAAGATAGTTATGTACAATATATATCAAAAAAAAAGGGGAAAATAAAAGTACATAAGGATATGTATATATACTTACACTTACCGACATATACATAGGGGGAGTCATTAAAATGACTAAGGAAGGAGTATACATAGGTGTACATACTAATACACTCAGTATGTTGCACATATCATGTTTTTGATACTAATGTCTAAGGGGGAGATTGATGACATTAATTTTTCCATTAGTACACTTAGTGAAAACCATTAACAGAGATCACCAGCGGGGTACAAGCATTACCAGCAGACTACAAGCATTACCGAAAAAAAACAATCATACCTGATAGAACACAAAGGTCATGAGAAAATGCTAAGTATGGAATTAACTGACGAACACTGACAAGTGTTGCACCGATGAAGTATACAGGACATCACCGACGGGTCAATAACATAACATTGAGATCAATACTGACGAAATAGTTTTGAGAACAAAACCAACGGAATAGAAAAGGCATACCCGATGACCAGTTCAAGAAAGGAACATTGACGACCAAGAAAACTGACCATCAGAACCGACAGTCAGTTAGAGAACCCGTAAAAAGTGGATCTGAGTTTTACATGTTAGATAAAGCAATGTAATTCTATTTATAGAGTTTTAATTTGTTTTAAATCATAACTTGAGGGTCAAGAAAGCTTTATGTAAATGTTTTAAAGCATCCTAATGGATCTAAAACATATCTAACTAAAGATCAAGGTCAAGTTGTAAACCTTGGATCTAGAGTTAACTTGTGAAGCGTGAATCAAGAATTGAGCCAAAAACTAGTATAAATAGATGTTCAAATCAATTGTGAGTTATGAATTCATTGTTGTTGATAGCCATGAAGAGCATCTAAGGAGAAAAAGGTAGAATTCATGCAAAGTTCAGAAACATATCACATTAGTTGTCAAGAACACACAGAGGCTACCGATGAGCAGATAAAGGTATTATTCAATCATGGAAGGATGATTACTTATATGTATGAAGCTTAATAAGATCTGTTATCAACAATTAAAGATTGCATACATCAATAGATCAAAGACTTATGTAGTTTCATTCTAACAAGTGCATCACATCTAAAATCCTTTTGTAGAAGGTGGACTTAACCATTCTTTACAAATCTCTTAACATGAGAGTGCACACTTAACAGTGTTGCTAAAGCTTTAAACAAAGTAGATCTTAATAGGTATCCACTATAATACTCGTAATAGGGTAGGTCATCAGAAGTAACCAATTGTAAGCCTTAACCAGCCCCTTCTTATCTATAGATAGTGAAGTCTTGTGGGTAACAATCCCCACCGTAGTTTTTACTTTCTAACAGGAGTTTTCTGCGATATCATATCTTGTGTTATGCGTTATCTATTTTCATGAATGTTTCTGTTATGGTTACATATTAAATAACTTATGATATGATTGCATATACATAAAGAAAGATGACCAGTTATATAAGATAATTTACAAACTGATGATTAAGGGTTAATGGGCTAACCAAGAAATTTTTTAGAGGTACTAATTCACCCCTCCCCTCTCAGTACATCATTCTAGTATAATTCCAACAACTATGACCTTGATGCAAGGAGATAGTGCTCCTCTTTTTTGGGTGCCACCTTTATTCTTGGGTCTTCTTTGTTTTGGCATCAAATATTTTTTGTCTCTTCAGTGTTTTAGAGAATGAGTAACGCATATGATTTGGTGAGACTTGCAGCTCTTCTAGAAGATGAGGAAGTGGAGACTGGTGAAGGGATACTAGGTGCCCAAAGAGTGATGGATTCCCTTTTCATGATTGCTAGTTTTGAGAAAGTGTTGTGGTAGCTAGAAAATGGAGTCATTCTCCTATTTTTTGATGACGGTGTTATGATATGGTGCTCCTTTCACTGGGTTACAATGCTACATTTTTTTGCTTGTGTGATTATTGGAGGAGCAACATTCCTTGCTCTATTTGATGGGAATGTGATGCTCCAAATATGGTTGGGGCCTAGAAATTACTTATAGATCTTCATAGCTTACGCTCCTTTCTTTGATCTTGAAGATGGTGTCTTCCATGGCTTATGTAAAGGAGTGGGAGGATCTTTGGTCTAATGGAGAGTTGAATTTGAGACTAGTTGGTAGGCCAATTGCAACCTGAGCGTGATTGTGATTTTTGAAAAGTGGCATTTATTTTGGGTGCAATTCTTGTTTTTGGTGGTCTTGGATTAAGTTGTGATGAAAGTTGTTTATTCTCTCAGCTTCTTTTTTGTCTTTTCATTTAGACTATCCATTTTAGTTGGTATGGATAGTAGTCTTAGTTTTTCTTGTGGCTAGGTTTTTCCTAATATTTTTCAAGGGCTTTCTCTAGTTCATTGTTTTTGGTTGAGGTTTGCAACAATTATTGGGGCTATCCCTGATCCTGAGGTTGAAGGGGGTGTTATGTTGACTAGGAGGTGGACTTGATAATTTTGGCTTGCTTCTTCTTCTTTCATAGTTCTTATGGAGGTGAAAGAATCTTCTATGGAGGTGAATACTTTCTTAGTGAAAGAGTAGGTTTGCAACTCTAAGTGGGTTCCCTTTTGTGATCATTTGGACATGAGGTGGTTTAATGATGTGCTCATCATTTTGTTGGTTTATTCATTTTCTATTCTTATAGAGGTGGGCTCATTTTCTATTGATGTGGAAATGATTTTAGTAGTTGGGGGATGGGTTTTCATTTGATGTGATGTTGTTTGTCATAGGATTTTCTTGAACGCCTTTGTGATTTCTAAGGAGAAGACTTGGGAAGACTTTCAAAATACCTTTGTTGTCACCTCATCTAGTGGGTTTTCAGTCAGGTGTTGTTATGGGTCTTTCTTGACCTCTATGTCGGTAGAGGCCATGTGTGGCCCCTTGGTATCCAAGTGGTATTTCTAAAGAAGACAAGTGTTGAACAATCTTGAATAACTGAGAGGGGGTGAATCAGTTATCCTAAAATATTTTCAAACTTATTTGATCTGGTAGAAATATTAATCCAACCAGATAATCAAAATAAAAAGTTAACTTGAAAGAACATAAGAACACCATACACAATGAACACTATAATTTATGTGGAAAACCCAAGATGGGGAACACCACGGAGAATGTTAATCCTCATTTATGAAAACACTAGTTAAGGTGACACCGTTTAAGGTGATTTTTATAGAGGAGGATCACTACCAAAATGCTCACTATAGGTAGAATAACTACCTACATTAAGCTAATTGTTGATAGCGCTAACTTCCTAGAATTCCAAAAATGACCAATTATCAAAAATCTCACAAACAAAATATGAATCGATGGAGCTACATTTGCACATGCATGAATTTAGCTCTGATTAGAAGCATACTAATTGTCTATGAAAAATTTGGATAGGAATCGACTGTAAAACCTCATCCACTACCTCTTTGCAAGAGCTCTGAATATTATATCTCCTTATACTAACTATTTGTTTTCTCTTTCGCATAACCCCTATGCTCGCCTTCACACAACTTCGAAGTTCACATCCAATATCCACAATAATATCATAAACCAAAAGGATGATATAATATATATATAATATTATATGTATGTATGTATGTATGTATGTATGCATATGTATGTATGTATGTATATGTATATGTATAGATATATGTGTGTATGTGTATATATACATATATATGTATATATAGATACACCTATGGAAATAAATTCACTCCATAACGAGTCAACCTATAAAACATGTCGACATGAATAACAATATTGAAATATTCATTAAAGTTTAACACACTATCATCATACTCAAAAGATAGGTCGCACATTAATATCTTCTATCCACATTACCATGGGACCCATTAATAGGTCATACATTAGATAAGTTTGATATAGTACATAATTACCAAAAAATAGGAAATATTCAAGTACACAAGATATATTTCGGTATCGATGGGAATTCCACAACCAATACCATGTCTAGATATCATTAAATTCATAGCCAACCATAAGAGAAACTGTTGGAAATGGGTTGAGTAACTGAGAGGGGAGGGGTGAATTAGTTACCACAAAAAAAAATCCAAGTCCCTTAGATGTCTTAATCAAACTTATCACTGTTACTCAGTTAACAAAGATATTCTGTTGTTACTTGGTTAACAAAGCAATCTTAAAATATTAACTGTGATTTATCCTTTAGTGGTTAAGTGCAAAAACATAAATCATAAAGAAAATAACATGTATATAGATGACACCAAGATTTAACGTGGAAACCCAATTTGGGAAAACCACCAATTGCAACTAGTTACTATTTTTTAACTTTTCTGAAGTGATCCTTGTTAGGAGCCAACCTTGTCAAAGGTTACAAAACACATTTTTAGGTGTAACCCTATTAGAGGATCTAATCACCCTGTAAAAAGTGGCCTTGTTAGAGGTCTTCAAACACTTCAATGTAGAAATGTCACCTTGTGAGAGGATTTATGAAAGATTGTTAAGTATGCTTTGTAAAGAGATTTGGATCACTGCTATAATTGTTAGAGAATAACAATGGATTGACCTATTTGATGACGCAACTATCTTTTCTTATTCAGATCTCTACTTTGTCTTTAAACTAGATCCTTACTAATCAAGTATTCTATTGCAGCTCGGTCTGGATGTTCTTTCCATAATGAGAATCCCGTCTGATTTTGCCTTCACTCTTCATATCAAAAGAACTCTTCCACTAATTACTTCTTATTACTCCTCAATATTCAATCCAAACTTGACCTAGTATATATATGATAGGCCTTGTCAAGTTGGCTTGAATAACCTTCCAAATAAATAATAAAACTTAAGTCTGTCGACTGCATATAACCAATTAAACATAAAGTGTAAATTGTTGTTAGTCGACTGACACTAAATGCATAACTCGGTTAACAATGTAATCCTTGAATGCCGGACCATTACTAAATTTCCTGAGTGAACTTGGTTAGAACTTAAAATCACTTTGGTCTTCTTAAATGCCCACTAGAACATGGCATACACTGACTATGCTCGGTTTAGGTATAGACATTTGTGTAACATCACTACATTTGTGTATACATCAATAACAATACACAATTGAATAATTGTCTTTCAACAATCTCCCTCTTTGAAATTGATGGCAACATAACATGTCATAATACAAAGAATTTCAGATCAACATAAACAAGGATAAAATTTAATTAATGTCCTTAGCTTCATTATGATTCTCATCTAAAAAACTCCCTCTATCTTCACAATCACTGAAATACAAACTTCTCCCTCTTACATCAATCTTTGTTTCTGATAAAATTTCTCTCTCTGTCATCAATAATATTTCCCTTTAATAATTTCTTTGGCATGACATCAATAATATTTCCCTCTTTGAAAACCAATTCCAAAGACTCTATCCAATGAAATTGTAGTGTACCTGATGTACTGATTCATATGCAATAAGCTCTGACAATCTGCATCAACTTGCTAAATCTTTTCTGTAGCTCGGTTGATGCATCACTAATTTTTCCATTAGTGAGCCTCAGTTAGGGGAATCACCCCTAGCTTTCGTCTAAGATACAAGAATGCATCCTCGGGTAAATTTTTTGTGAATATGTCTACAATGTTTTCTTTAGTATTCACATATTCCAACCTTACTTCCTTGTCCTAAACCAATTCTCTCAATAAATGATACTTTATTTCAATATGCTTTGTCTTAGTATGCATCATAGGGTTCTTTGAAATTTTAATAGCACTAGTGTTGTCACAGTAGATGATGAATGGTCATTTGATTTCCTCCTTCATACCTGACAATAGTTGTTTGAACCATATGATATTTGAATAGTAAACTGTTGTAGCAACATACTCTACCTCTGTTGTAAACTGAAAGATACAATTATGTATCTTTCTGGTCCAAGAGACTAACCTCTTTCCAAGGAATAACACTCCACCACTAGTGCTCTTTCTGTCATCAACACTACCTTCCCAATCAAAATCTATAAAATTCTTCAAATCAAAGTTTCCTTCTTTCTTATACCATAATCCATAATCTTTAGTACCCTTAAGATATCTCAGAATCCTTTTGATATCCATCAAATTATTCTCTCTAGGATTAGCTAAAAACCTTGCAACAATACCACTGCTAATACAATATCAGGTCTAGTATGAACAACATATTGAAGTTTACCAATCATGGATTTGTAGGTAGTCTAATTTACTTCCTTTGAGTCATCATCCTTAGAAAACTTATGTCAAGTAGACGTAGGTGTCCCAACTAGTCTAGAATCTTCCATTCCAAATTTCTTCAGTATCTCTTTGATGTATTTAGACTGGGTAATATACATATCATCCTTCATTTGATGAACTTTTCATGAATACCTCAAGAATCCCCTCTTGAAGAACAAACTAAACAAGATAGACCTCATAAGGGGGTATTTAAAAGATGACATACAGGTAGAGGTAACACTAATAAGCTGAATTTATGGACTACCTCAGTCCATCAAACTTGAGGACTAGATGATCCTACTAATAGAGAAGATTAGGAACCAAAAGACTAGGTTCGATTGGGCCACTACTATAAGTGAAAAATTGGACAAGCAACTGACTACGATTACAAAGAATTTGATTTCTCCAAACATAGACATCTCAAATTCCTTACTCATAGCTTCAGAGAATGCTTTGCATAAATAATCATATCCAATGAATAGTATATCATCAACAAATATCTCTGCTAATAGTATCTTGTTCTGAGGTCCTTCTTTGATGTACAAGCTACTATTGTCATTAGTTCTCTAAAATCCAATGCTTACTAAGTAACCATGCAATCTTTCATAACAGGCTCTAGGAGCTTGCTACAGTCCATACAAGGCTTTGTGTAATTTGCAAACCATATTCCTTTTTTTAGGATTAAAAAAACCTACAAGTTTCTCAATATAGACTTCCTCTTCTAGAATTTCATTCAAAAATGCAGATTTTACATCCATTTGGTATACCTTGAATCCTTTATGTGTTGCATATGCCAAAAGAGTTCTGACTCCTTCAAGTCTTGCATCAGGAGAAAATGTTTCTCCATAATCAATACCCTCTTCTTGAGCATATCCTTTACACACTAATCTTGCCTTGTTTCTAGAAACTTCACCTTTTTCAATCATCTTGTTTCTAAAAACCCACTTAGTACCAATCACATTCTTGTCTTTTATTCTAGGTACAAGAGTCTAGGTTTTTTTTCTTTTCTATCTGCTCTTTCTCTTCATTCATGGATTCTATCCAACTTTCATCATTCAACACATCTTTAATGGATCTAGGTTCAATTTCACTAAGCAAAGATGTACCTTTAAGTTTGTTTCTTGTCATTATACCTTATGTCTGATCTCCAATTATTTTCTCAGGTGCATGATGCCTTCTGACATATTTGGAAAGTACAGGTTCCTTCCTCTTTGAATCTGGGCTTGGTCCACTTGGTTCACCATGCTCAAACATTTTTTTCTTCTCTTCCAACTAATACTTGGGTTCCACTGTCTGAGACTTGGGTGCCTTTGTATGAGAATTGGGTGCCTCTATCTGTGACTCAGTTCCCTCTATCTGAGACTCGGTTCCCTCTATTTGTGACTCAGTTTCAACAGTTGGCAGCTCGGGTTGCATAGGTTGCAACAAGGTTTTTGTTGATGAATTTAGTGGTTGGCATGGTTTCTCTCCAATCACCATTTCCTATGTCTTAGGTATAGTATCAGGTTCATAATACACAAATTCTCTATAGTCCTCAGGCTCTTTACTACTTTGTTCTTCACTTCTCTCTACAAACTCATCAATATTTACATGTACACTTTCTATGACTATATAAGTAGCAAGATTCAAATATTTATATGCTTTGGTTTTACAGGAGTAGCCTAGGAATATACCTTCATCACCTTTCACATCAAATTTTCCATTTCTTTCTTCCTTCAAGATGTAACATTTACTTCCAAATACTTTGAAATAACAAACATTGGGTTTATAGCTATACCATAATTCAAAAGGTGTCCACTCAGTACCTTTCTTCAGTTGAACTCTATTCAAGGTGTGAATTACAGTGCTGATAGCTTCCTACTAGTATTTGGTTGCAATATTTTTTTCAATCATCAAGGTTCTTGCACAATCCATAATAGATATGTTTCTTTTTTCTGCTATCCCATTTTGTTGTGGTGTTTCCTAGGGAAGATACTTGTCTCTTGATTCCTCTTTCATTGAAGAATTCATTGAACTCATTAGAAATGAATTCACCTCCTCTATCAGATCTTAAGAATTTAAGTTTCTTTCTTGTTTCCTTCTCAACTCTGGCAAGGTACCACTTAAACTTCTAAAAAGCTTCCGATTTTTCTTTGAGAAACATAAAAGTCATCATTCTGGAATAGTCATCAACAAATAGAATGAAGTACTTCTCTCTTATGTATCTTATTGTTCCAATTGGTCCACATAGATTAGTATGCACTAACTCCAAGACTTCTTCAGTATTGTAATTATTTCTCTTGAAACTAGTTTTTCCCATCTTCCCAATTTGACATTGTTTGCATATTGCCAATTCAGGTTTCTTCAGAATATGAATACCGCTTACTCTTTTGTTCTTGCTTATGTTGACCAGGTTATCAAAATTCACATGACACAATCTTTTATGCCATAATAATATTTCTTCTACTTGTGCAATAAAACATGAACTATCAGTGAGATCAAGATAGAATATATTACCTTTTGTTTGCCTGCGAGTTCCAATTAGGTTTCCCTTACCATCCAGGAGCTTGGCCTTACCATTCATGAATTCTACCTTGAAACCAATTTTATTTAGTTGTGCCACACTTATTAGATTACACATTAGTCCTTCAACCCAATAAGCATTATCACATTTGATTCCTTCAGTTAGAGCAGTACAACCTTTACCTTTTACATAGAAAGGTTTATCATGCCCAAAACTGAACCTCCCACCATCATAGTGCTCAAGATGTTCAAATTTAGTTTTATCACCAGTCATGTGGTGAGAACAACCACTATCAATTATCCAAGTGTTAATTTTTGTAATATGAGAGAAAAGTGCAGTCTTTTCATTATCTTCATTGTCTGACTCATCCTAATAACAATGTAAACCATTTCATCTTCACCTTCATCACTATCAGAATATTTTGCAATATAACAAGATTTCTTACCTTTGTCCTTGTAGCTTTTATAGCTCTTGAAATCTTTCTTGCCTTTGTACTTGTTGAATTTTCTATTACCTTTGTCTTCTTTGGTTGGACACTTAGCAACAATGTGACCAACCTCATCACATGAAAAGTAAATCAATGTTATTCTTCCTTTATACTATCCTTTTCCTTTGGCATCTCTCTTTGCATGTAGTGTTTCAATGATTTCCATATCAGAATCATCATCACTATCATTTTCAATCTATTTTCCTTTTGAGTTTCTATCCATATTACCAAGGTTTAATTTAGCTTTGAATGCAGACTCAAAATTGCTAGGATTAGGAGAATAATTGTCAAAACTGTCCAACTCAAAAGTTGTAAGCCTTCCAACCAATGCATCTAGAGTTATATCATTACTGCACCTCATCTCTTGAATAACTGAAACTCTAATTGCATAGTTAGGAAGTAAATTTATCAATACCTTACTAACCACTGTTTTATCTTCAATTATTCCACTTGAAGCTCTAATGGCACTTACACTTTTCTTGATTCTTTAACTGTATTTTGTAATGTCTTCTCCTTCTTTCATTTTCATCTAATCAAACTGACCTCTGAGACTTTCTGATTTGGATCTCTTTACATTGTCATCTCCTCCATGTATATCATGTAGTTTCTTCCACATATCATAGGCAGTAGGGCCATCCTTGACTTCATCAAATTTTGAATAGCTAAGTGAAGAAGCTATATCAATCATGTCATTATGTTATGATTCTTCATGTCCACCATCTAATCCACAGACATAGGTCTCGGCGGTTACACATACTTGTGATCCAATAATTGTAAAATAGTATCTCCAATAGTAGATAGATGTATCCTCATCACCTCTTTCCATGTAGAAAAGTTTTCTTTGTTAAGCTTGGGAATCTCCCTTCTGTAAGACATCTTTGATCTTTATCTTAGGCCTTGAAACCTTCCCTGAAAGCACCAAATTCTTTGATACCAATTGTGGAAATGGGTTGAGTAACTGAGAGGGGAGGGGTGAATTAGTTACCACAAAAACATATCCAAGTCCCTTAGATGTCTTAATCAAACTTATCACTGTGACTCGGTTAACAAAGATATATTGTTGTTACTCGGTTAACAAAGAAATCTTAAAATATTAACTGGGATTTATCCTTTAGTGATTAAATGCATAAACATAAAGCATAAAGAAAATAACATGTACATAGATGACACCAAGATTTAACATGGAAACCCAATCTGGGAAAACCACCAATTGCAACTAGTTACTATTTTTCACTCTTCTGAAGTGAGCAATGTTAAGAGCCAACGTTATTAAAGGTTACAAAATACACTGTTAGGTGTGACCCTGTTAGAGGATTTAATCACCCTGTAAGGAGTGAACTTGTTAGAGGTCTTCAAACACTTTAATGTAGAAATGTCACCTTGTGAGAGGATTTATGAAAGACTATTAAGTCTACTCTATAAAGAGATTTGGATCAATACTACAATTTTTAGAGAGTAGCAATGGATTGACCTATTTGACGAAGCAACTATCTTTTCTTATTCAGATCTCTAGTCTGGCTTTAAAATAGGTCCGTACTGATCAAATATTCTATTGTAACTCAGTCTGGATGTTCTTTCCTTAATCAGAATCCCATCTGATTTTGCCTTCACTCTTCATATCAAAAGAACTCTTCCGTTTATTATTTCTTATTACTCCTCAATATTCAATCCAAACTTGACCTAGTATATATATGATAGGCATTTTCAAGTCGGCTTGAATAACCTTCCAAATAAATAATAAAACTTAAGTTTGTTTGTTGCATATAACTAATTAAACATAAAGTGTAAACTGTTGTTAGTCAGCTGACACTAAATCCAGAACTTGGTTAACACTATAATCCTTCAATGCCCAGCTATTACTATATTGTCTAAGTGAACTCGGCTAGAACTGAAAATCACTTTGGTCTTCTTAAATGCCCGAGAGGACATGGAATACACTGACTATGCTCAGTTTAGGTATAGACAAAAAGTAACATCATTACATTTGTGTATACATCAATGACAATACACAATTGAATAATTGTCTTCAATAGAAATAATACCCAAAATAAACTTTTGAGCACATAATCCAAAACCAAATGAATGATCTTCATTATTTTGCACTAATTATCTTCCATTGTAGTTACCAAAAAGAAGTATTGTCACAATTAGATCAAGGATCGACTCCATACAACTCACTATCTCAACATATTATAGGATAGATCAATATTTTAGATCATCCAAAGCAACCCATTCCAAATCACAAGCTTTGACATCAATGACAACAGTGGCACATCATCTCATCAATCTCCCTCTTTGTCATTGATTGAAAAACAAAAAAGCACAAAAAATTCAAAAACTCCCGCTTAGATTAGCAATCCCTTTTCTTCTTCGTTTTCTCCCCCTTTTTTCCAAAAATGGAAAAGGGCCTAAATAGGAACACTCACAGGAAATTAGGTAAAAATAACACTTTTCATAAGAAAAAATTATTGTGCCTTTCTTTTACAATGGGAATAATCTTCTTCCAATCTTACACAATAGAACTCATTTAGACATGCATACTATTGTATAGGATCAAAAAATCAATTGAATATGATAGAGAAACATTAAATAGAGTTGGCCATTGTTGTAAAAAATTCTCTGCATCAGAAATTATCCCAAAGAGATGTTCCAATTGGACCTCAACAATTTCTTTGAACAACAAGAAAGTACTAACAAGATCTTCTTTCTATCTCTAAATAGACAATAGTTCATATTGTAAAGAACCAACTCTCATTCTCTTTTTTCGATATTTATCTTTGAAAATGTCAAAATTATTTCCAATATCATTCAATTCAAATTCAATAGCCTTAATTTTTCTTCTAAAATCACCAACAACAACAGACCATTGGTGAAAATACATGTAGATGTCAGGCATTTCCTTAATGCATTATTTTGTCTCACCAATGTGTTTGTACAATTTCTATTTGGAACTAACGCATCTCTTCTCAATCAAATTTTTGATCTCATATCCTTCAAACCCTTCTTGAAACATCCTTTCTTTAATAAAATTTACCAGATCATCCAGTAATGACTCAAAAATAGCAGAAATAGTAATACTCCTTTCGAGCAGATAGTCGACTATAACATCTTCAACTCTATGCCTACTAACCGAAGAGAAGGCATACCACATTTCACCAATCTTATTGAAATAAACTTCTTCCAATATAGAATTAATTTCATCTGAATCAAAGGAGTCAAATTTAGACGAACGCATATCTTCCTTTTCTTTCTCCTCTAATATCTCATTAATGAATTTTTTTTCCCTAAGGGCTAGTTTTCCTTATTTTAGGTTCCCAAGGTGAAATGAAAATGATAACCCCTAATTCCTTCTGACTAAAGGAGGAACCCTCCTAAAAAAAATTGGTTGGTATAGCACCAGATAGTACTAGAATGGAGAATAGATTCATCTTCAAAGATAAGAAATAGACTCTACATGCATTTTCTTTATCTTCCATATACTCCAAGTATCTGAAAATTTTATTTCTGACATGGATGTTTAACAAACACAGAACATATTTTCTTGATGGTAATGAATTTATAAAGTAGAATACCAAACACATAAGAAAACACCCAAAATAGAAAGAGTAACCCTCAGCCAAAGTATTTTTGATGTTCTCAATTAAATTCTCTATTAATAGACCACAAATAAAATTGTTCATTCTCCTTTATAACCTTGTGTGAAAGATATATAGCAACGGTCAAAGTAAAACCCTCAAAATATCAAAAGTAGAATTTGTAAGTGTTAATGTTTGTAGCTTCAGTCGTATGATCATTAGAATATATATAATACATGTTGATTAATAATAATATATTATATATGTTATATTATTATTAATCATGTGAAATTTAATATTAAATATTAAATTA
>MU225079.1:2781654-2798651 GCA_018584345.1 Thuja plicata
ATATAATACATGTTGATTAATAATAATATATTATATATGTTATATTATTATTAATCATGTGAAATTTAATATTCAATATTAAATTATTATATTATTCTTAATTAATAATTGATTGATGAAACATTATGAGATTGATTAAATTATGATTAATAGGAAGAGGCATGTCCTTTCTTATAAATAATAATGAATAGACATGTCCCATGAAGGGGCATGTCTCTCCTAGCCTCATTCCTAATATAAATGAAAGAGAGATTGTTGCATTTGGAAAATACATACAAAATAGAGTGCTATTACATTTGCAGCTATCCTAAAACTTAATAGTAAGTATTGCCATATCCAACATACCTGACCGTGGAATCAAAAATTGTGTTTATCAATAAAGTTAGGGGTCTTTATCAATACTAGTAAGCTCCTCAACATCTCTATATTCATCCTTCTTCTTCCTAGGAAGATCACCAACACAACACAAACCAGTAATAGATTCAATGGATTCCTTAGTAAACGGAAGGGATTTATCATTAATGATGTTTCCATCCTCGACATGACTCAACAGAAATAAGATACATTATTTTTTGGAAAACCAAGGAAATTCTCCCCACAAATCCATACCTAGGGTTGAAATATTTTGCAATTCATCAACACTCAACCCACATTCCATTTATTTTATCTTATGATGATCAAATTATTCCAACTCGACTCCTTTTAGCTTCTTTAGAATATTGTCACTAGATTTTCTAACTATCAATCTAGATTGCATGATCGCTCTTTTCTTTGCCTCTTCAATTCCTTCTACTCTACAACACTTTGATTATTTCTTCATAAAAAGTGAAAATGATTTTGAAAACTCCACCATTTTATCCTTAATTAATCATGATAAATGTTTCACATTGAAAAGCACATTGATGACGCTAGCAAACATAATTCATAATCCAATCAATCAAATCAAACTTAATTACTGTAAAAATACATCATACCTTATTTTGGAGAGGGGCAATCAACATAATATGATTTTTAAATATTCCCCCTAATCTAAGGTAGCTGGATTTAATTCTAAAAGGACTCGCACTGAGATCTAGTGCCACAGAGAGACTCCCTTCATATTTTTACTTTATCTTCCACACCATGACTATCTTATTCTTAGATTCATTAGATTTTACAATTTTATTTTCATTTTCAAATAAAACTAGATTAGATACATAGCTTTGTGTGTTAGCATAATGTATGGATTAACTACATTTATAAAATTTGATATTCCTTTGCCCTTAATTTACTGACTGGGCTCTAGATCTACACTAATTATCTTTGTGACCATACCCATGACAAAAATAACAGTGACCATGAAAGATATTGTTCATTCCATTCATTCTAGCTAAATTAGATATTTTTCCATATTGCTTTCACACTCTACATCCTTATGTCCAAACTTCTTGCAATGAAAACAATAACCATTAAATGATAAGTACTTTTGAGCATTTGGTTTCCTGACTAGAGTCTTCTTTGTCGGTGTAGCAATGTTCTAGACCTTGCTTGTGAATTCATATTGTTCTTCAACTTCAATTACACTCTCTTTACCCTTGATGTTCTTATTCAATCTCTTACTGGAGAACCCAAGCCCTTCCTTATCCTTGTGGCCTTTTTACATGGAAAATAGTTTTTCTAGAATTATGCTGCACTCACACACTTTTGCTTTTGATTTCAGCTTCTTTAGTTCTTCATCTAACTTCACATTTTATTACACTTTATGTTTGATGATGTCTTTGAGATTCTCTTCATTCCTCTTGTGGTATTCCAACTATAACTTCAAATATTCAAAATTTTATTTTGATTTCATTTACTCTAGGATGAATTCTTTATGTATTACTTTGAATTTTTGGATTTTCTCTCTTAGCTTGTTGATATAGACATTTTCCTCCTTGAGATTTTCCTTTGATTATTCATTTTTAGATTTTGTGTAATCTATATCATCCAACATTATCTTTATTTCTTCATCATAATAACATTCTTCACCCATATGTTCAAACTGTCAAGATATCTCTCAAGCAGTTAAGCTCTATCTACAAGGGACCAAGCTCTGATACCAATTGGTGAATAGTCTTGGATAACTGAGACGGGGCTGAATCAATTACCCTAAAATATTTTCAAACTTATTTGATCTAGTAGAAATATTAATCCAATCAAATAATTAAAAAATAAATAAACTTGAAAGCCCATAACAACACCATATACAATCAACACCAGATTTTACGTAGAAAACCCAAGATGGGAAAAACTATGGATAATACTAATTCTCAATTATGAGAAAATCAATTAAGGTGAAACTAGTTAATGTGATTTTTACAATGGAGGACCACTACTAAAATTCTCACTAGAAGTAGGTTCACTTCTGATAGGCTCACTACTAGTAGGCTCGCTATCAGTAGGGCTAACTGCCTAGAATACAAAAATGATTGATTATCAAAAATCTCACAAATAAAATATGAGTTGATGGAGCTGCATCTGCACATGGATGAATTAGGTTATGGTTAAAATCATATTAATTGTTTTTAGTAGATCCAAATAGGAATCAACTACAAAAACTCCTCTAGTACCTCTTCTCATGAACTTTGAATATTATGTCTCCTTATGCTAAATATATTTTTCTCTTTTGCATAACCCCTATGTTTTCCTTCACACAACTTCACACTTTGCATCCATTATCCATAAACATATCACAAACCAAAATTATGATCTGTATTTATACCTGTAGAAATGATATAACTCCATAATGAGTCAGCATATCAAACATGTCATCATAAATAACAATACTGAAAAATTCATTAAATCTTAGCACGCTATCATTAGACCAAAAATATAGGTTTCACATTAATATATTCTTTCCACATTACCACATGACCCATAGATAGGTCATACATAAGATAATTTTGGTACAAAACATAAATACCAAAAGATAGGGAATATTGAAGTACACAAGATATATTCTGGTGTCAATGGGAATGCCACAACTAGGACCATATTTGGATATCATTAAATTCATAACCAAATAGAAGAGAAAGAATAGCTACATCTATGACATACCAAACAATTCATAATATGCTACATCAATATCTAGATAACAAGAATAACCAGAATAAGATTTTGAGCATAACAACCAAAACCAAAGGAATGTTCTTGATTATTCTACACTAACTTTCTTCCACTATAGATACCAAAAAGAAGTACTATCATAATAGGGTCAAGTATCAACCCATACAACTCATCATCTTGAATTACTATATTATAGATCAATATTGTACATCATCCAGAGCACAACATTCCAAATCATAGGCTTTGACATCAAAGACAACAATGTCATATAATCTCAACAACAACTTACTTAGTTGATAGTGTTTCATTAGTGACTTTGTTTTGTAACTACAAGCACCTTTGTGTGTTTTTTTGAGTCCCTGATATCCCTTAGTTTGTGGTATTGGAAGGGTTATCCCCTTTTTCAAGCTTTCTACTTAATCAAAATATCAAAAAAAAAATAGTCCTTGAAAATATTTTTCAATTATGTCATCAAGTAATGCTTAAGGTTTAATTTATTAAATATATATGTATAAAATAAGTGTTCTGCAAAAATCCCTAGGATGATTCTAGATCGTACAAGCACACCTCAAAGAGATAATAATTCAACAATGAAGATGAGAGCCAATATGCAAGTACAAGATGAGGGATCTAACAAGAGTTTTGGAAGACAGTAAAAAGATGCCCCTAAGTGAAATATAAAAATGATATAGCTGGAGAAATGACTTGAATGGAATTGAATTGTGTTATGCCCTACATCCCCATCTCTACATTCTGTGTGCAAAATGTTGGGTCCCCCTTTTTTGCTTTTATTTTCTTTTGCTTGCGGCTTTGCCTTGCCCTTCTTTCCCTTGTTGTTTTCTTTCTCCGAGGTTTTCTTCCCCGGTGTGGTGCTTTGTTCGTTTGGTTTTTCACCTCCGGGAATCCATTCCCGGAGGTTGTCCTTCGTTGGAAACTGAATTTTGGACTTCGGGATTCTTCGCCATGATGTCCTTAAGGACATCATCGTGAGAAATCCCCAGGCCTAGAGTCCGGAGGTTTTGCTTGTCCAGAGATTGCCAGAAGGGAGAGGATTACCTTTTTACCGCGGGTATAAATAGAAGTCATTTGTCACTTTCACACTTACCACGATTAAAACCTTCAAGCACTTAGAGTGAATTAGAGAGTGATTTTAAAGAGATTAATAGAGTATTTGCAGAGAATTTGTTGTAATCAGCGCTTAACATTTCCAGTCGTTCTCAGGCAATTGCAAGTGCTTCGTGGTGGTGATTCTGACTGTTTGAAACTTGAGATGTTGCAGAGCTCCTATGGTAAATCCTCCTTTTCCTCCATCTTCTATGTTCTCAAGTTGGTGTTTCTACTTTCCCGCTTCTCTATTTTGCTTCTGCTCTCTCGCTTTCTTTGGTTTTTGTTTGGTTTTTGGCTTTTTTGGCTTTGTCTTGTTTCTCTGTTTCGTTGGGTTTGTTGTCTTCTAGTTCTGCCGCCCGTTGGTGGGTCGGCTCTGCCAGAGGGTTGTCCGCCCTTTGTGCAGAAGTAGTTTGTCTGTGTATAATGTAAATAGTTGTATATATGTGTGTTTCTGCCTTGTCTGGTTTTCCTGTGGGCGTCGTCCCGTGCTGTATATTCATGTTTATATGTAGATAGTTGTATATAACCCCTATATATCTCCTTGTTGCTATGTATATATCCCTCAGCTCCATGTATATCCTTCCAAGTGGCTTGACGGGCTGGTCGAGTCACCCCTATTTCTGGTTTTCTGCCCCTGAGCTCTTCATGGGACAAAAAACCACCTGTTTAAAACTTGGCTCTCGGCCAGTTTCAAACAAGCATTTTTCTCTCTCCTCCATGGAGTCTATCAGAACCTCATTTATGTCCCATGCACACAATCAATTCCAGCCATGTGGCTTTCCCTTTTCGCGCGTTCAAACAGTTGGCTCCGCCGTCATCGCCATCACTTCCATTTAATACCAGCACACATGGCGTCCACATGGGCCTGACAGCCTACCTTTTCGCAGGTCCTCGCTAACGGTCATTTCCCCCAGGCCTCAGGTTTCTTACCACCATCCATCTTGTGTCTTCGCCAAGTGTGATAAAACCCCTGACCCCGGATGGGAAATGAAGATTAAGTTTACAATATGTTTTGCTTTTCGGTTACCTTTACATGATACTAACTTTTCAGGAAGGCAAACACCACGGTGGTAAAATTCTCCGGACCCCGGAATGATTACTTTGATAAAAATGTTCTGATGGTCGCTTTGCCTTGCAGGTTCCCAGAGTTCAACTTCCAAACATGTTTGAGGCATCTGCATCATCTCCGCCGGGAAGCCTGAAACTACCAACCGCAACAGAGACTAGGGCAGCCGTGAAATCCAAAATGGAGAGGGCCCTGGAAAAGCTTCCCCTCACCATGAAGTTTGTATAGGATAATGTCATTGTGGGATCAAAGATTGAGTCCAAGGTAAAATTGATAACCAACACCAATGTCAGAACTTGGGTAGAAATGCAGCCTTGGTGAAGGTAATGCACATCCAGCGATAGGTTGGAGACTAGCTAGAAATCAACGTCGGGGGCTCTGGAATCCTCCGAGCAGCTTGCTTCCCATGCTCCATGCAATCTCCAGACCTTATCTTAACACTGGCTGCCAACTACAACTCCTCTGTCTGGGCTGTTATGCTCACAGCTGCAGAACCCATAGGATACCCCACTCCACTGGTGTCCCTCGACCCAGTCACATTCCAGGCAGGCCTGGGTATCCCACAATTTGATAGGGTCATAGTGGTTACAAGGAATGATTCCCTGGCCTAGTTTATGTAATTGGAGGACGCGGCCCGGGTGTACATGAATACCCACTGGCTCAAAGCCCCGAAGAGGGACCTGAAGAGAATGAAGATAGAGATTCACCGCTCTGAATTCAAGGAGAGCATCCAAATGGGGATGATAGCATTAGCCTGGGTCTTTGGCCAACCCTCCGCCCAAGAGTTTTCCAAATGGATGTACTATTTCCTCCTCGGCATCTCCACCAAGGGAGAATTCTTTGACTAGGCCACAATAATCTCCAACCATGTCGACTCCCAGTTCTAGTAGTTGAACCAAAAGAAAAAGTTCTTTATGTCTTCTTATGTTTTCTGGGCCCTGGCGTAGTAGAGGCCCCATTCCAATGGCCTACTTATAGATGGTGTGCTCAGGATTGGCCCAGGACAAAAAGCACCATGGGACCATTTCCCACAGATTCAATGGGAGGCCAGCTTCCCCAGTTTCTACCAGGTAAATGATGCATTCATTTACTACCACCTGCTCACACCCACCCAGGACGCCGGATACTGCCTGTCCACTAAGGTGATGAAGCTAGTCCACAGTTATGGACATTACTATATTCAGTTCTAGTAGCATACATACATTAGGGTCACTGGCTTCTCTGGGAAACCCTACTTGTTACCCAAGCATTGTGGGGACAAGATCGTGCTGCTGGAATATTGTAGGAAAATTATGGAGGTGCATGCCTTCTTTTCCCTAAAGAAGATCCTGAACAGCCCATTCCCAATCACCTATGGGAACTACACATGCAGTTTGGCCACCGCAAAGGAGGTGGATAATGAGCTAAAAAGTTATAACTTACAAGAATTTTATCTAGCACGAAATTTTTTTGATCCGCATGGTAAAATTGCAGTGGCAATGCCTCAGGCTTCAGAGCCCCATCGCATACATATGGAGGACTTCTAGGTAGACTGCCAGGATGACATGGATGTGTGGAGCCAGCACTATATCAGAATGATGGTCGGTATGATGCATAAATTGAAACTCTAAAAATTCCCAGCGGATTTCTCTGACGCCGCCCCCACCATCGATCCCCAGTACAAGGAAAAGGGGATCGATAAAAAGGCCATCCCACCAGTAGACTGGGCCACCCAAGAGGAGCCCACAATTGAAGACTTCACTCGAGAGAAGCCATGCCTATTTCAAGAAGGTGTGCCCTGGGAGTACCCACCGAGCAACCCAGCCGGCGCCAAAATTAACTCCGCCGCCGGTACCAAAAATGACCCCGGGGGTCGGGACTTTTTCGCAGGGGGCGGATAAAGGAAAAAGAATAGCTGCAACCCCTTCTGCACAAGAAGTCCCCATTATGGAAAAAATAAAATAGTCAGTGGTGGCCTCCCAACAAATGAGGGAGCAATTGATAATGAAGTTGGCTACTCCACCACTTATGACCGGGCCACTTCGTCCTCCTTCCTCCCTATCGTTGGCAGCCTTAATGGTCAAGGCAACGGGGGTGGACCCTATTGGTTGTGTTTCTTATTTTGGCAATTTTCCTGGTTCCCTGTCCTTTTCTCTACAATCTAGCGTATCTAATTCAGTTACCTCTTGTTTAGTATGGCTTTACTTCTGCCATGTTTCAGGTTTTCAAGTTTGAAATTGTCTCATTTTGCAAAAACCCTGAAAACCCTAGGTTATCCAAGTGTTATACGATGAAGTTAAACCCTAGGTCATGATATTCTATTTCATTTTTTCTTTTTCCATTCACTTAGTGCATGTGTTTTAATTTAAATCGCCTTGTCGTGATACCCCGAGTGAATATCCCAATTGTCTTCCCGACTTTGTATTTTCCTTGTGTCACGTGGTCTTGTTTAACTTCAGAATATTCTTTTGGCCTTCTGAGACTCAGCGATTCCTTTCATGTCAGGTATTCGCAAGATAGTTATGTTACAAGCCTTTATACAGATGGGACCCACTGCTTAGTCGGGTGATCACAGAAGATTATTAACAGTTATAAAAATGTTCTCAGACTTTGCGATTACTTCATGTCACATTATCGCCAAATCAGCCAAGCTAACAGTTAAGTCATGCCTTCAGTCGCGTGGTCTCAAAATGAAACAACGGTTAAGAAATACTTACCGAGACTTCACGACTAATCATCTGTGGTTTGCAGTAATGTTTAGTCGGGTTGTCGCCAGAACAAGATGATGACTCAGTTCTCCAGTATGCAATGAATGAACAAATGACTGTGTGACATGTGTCATAAGGCAGGTGGATGTTTAAAGGATTAGTGCATGGTTGCGAAAAGGGAAAAATGGATTCAGCGACAACAAGACTAAGGTGCTTTCCCTTCAGTCGCAAAGTCTGAGAAAGACTTAAGGGTATATCAGAAACATTAAGCGATTAAGCGCCAGCCATCAGATGAAGGAATCAAAAGATCCAACGGTGGTCGCAGAGTCTGAGAAGAAAAGTGCCCAAAAAGAAAGTCCTCCTGACTTGGGGATGAGCTGTTAGTGATAGATCATCGCGCAATCACAATCTGTTCATGTGTAGCTTTGATTTGTATGCGGGTGAGCGGGTTCAGTGTTTAAAAGGTGTAAATCGCGCAGTCATGATGTCTTATGAAAGTTCAGTTATAGGTCTGCGACCCAGCGATAAGGGAGCCATTCATCGCCGCGCTCACTCACTAGTGCTTTGAGGTAATCAGAAAATAACTCACGAGTATGCGATAAGATTAAAGAGAAAAGACATCGCGTGCTTGCAGTTAGTAATGAAATGAAATTTTCAAGGTCACGAGTTCATGACTGAGCAAAGAATAGATGCCATCGCTCACTCACGCATAAGATGAAACCTGGAGTACTAAGTGGCATGAATGAGCGACCAAACAAAGTATACATAGTCTTGAAACAAAAATTAAACACTCAGTGACTAGGAGATAACCATGATGGTTAAGAGCAATGGGTAGTCACTAGGTCTCAGAAAGAATGGTGAGTTACTGTTAACTGTGTGCGACTATGATTTCAGTTATGTCGCATGATCGCCAGATTGTCACTTGGGTTAGCCAAGGGTAAGAATGCACATTGTCACCAAGTCTTGAGATGGAACCATGGTTAGTGACAGAGGCCTGCGACAAAGAGAATTAATGCAGTCGTGCAGTCGCCTGATCCCAAGATCTAGAAAAATGGTGGTAGTTTCTTGATGTGACAATGTGAATCGTTCGACAACCAATCAAAGGCTTGCATTTTGATTACTGTGCAAAAAGAGTAGCTGAGATGTAGGACAGATAATGAATCATAGTGTGACATGTCAGCTTTTTTAAATGATATATGATTGTTTTGAGGATTCATTTTTGAAAATTTGATTTCCTGTCAAACTCAGGAACTACGGCTAGGTTTTTTCAAGTTCACAGCATGTCGAATTAATGACAAAACTGATGTTTTCAAATCATGAGCTGCATACTCTGAATGATGGCTATAAGGAGTTGATGGTGCATTCATTTGCCTTCACCGTGTTTTTAGATTGTAGAGCCCAAGTTGCTATGTTTGCAGAAAAGAGGTATTTTATTCAGTTTGCAGTGCTCCAAAGTTGATCAGAGAAGTTCTAAATTGTAGAAAATTGTGCACAAGACAGTCTGTTGATATCTCTGAGATAGATTTGTTTCAATATCAGTAAGAAGAAGGAGATTCAGGGTGTTGCAGACATGATCGGAGCCATGAGTGTTTCTTCGATGAGTGGAGGGAGTGAAGAGGAACAGAAAGGAAAAGCAAGTTTCTCTGATGAGTTTCTGTGTCTTCTGCCTGGTTCAATGTAGAATAAGAAAGCCAATGCTAATGTCCTCCTGGATGAATACAAAGATATTTGAGATGCTGTCACTCTGGGGACAACAGGTTTCTCTCTTTACAATTATTTCTATAAAAATTCTGATAAGCCCATTCCGGTATCAAACCCTTGGACATGTGGTTTAGCTAGATTGCTTGTTCCTGATGTCTTCTTAGATGTAGACCTATTTATAGACCTAGCCAATCACTATGATGTCCTGAAAAAGACCATCAAAAGGGATGATGGCACTGCCCTGTTAATTTTGAATAGAAACTCATTCATGCAGGCTTTTGGCCTATTTAGTACCATATCTACTAAGATTGACATGACAAAGTAGGATAAAAGGTATAGTTCAAAGCCTGTTATTGCTAAAGGCTTATTGCAGAAACATATGCCAAAAGAATTGAAAAATTACTTAGGTCCTATGGCTGAGCCATATCCATATTATTACAAGGATCTACACTTCTACATTAAGTATAATGCTTATGCTCTATGTAGAGTTCTAGGAATAGATGGAGATGCAGAGAAAATCAATGTTGGCATCTTAATGATGGTACTAGACTTGCAAGAGGTGCATTCAAGCACCAGCTATGATTACATACAGCATATAATTGATGAAATGCATGAGGGTTTTGTTGCAACCCAGAAAAGATTAAAGAATCCCAAGGAGAAGGAGCCTAAGTTTTTGCATTACTCAGTCCTAATGCATCTCCTTTTATACTTCAATTTTGTAATCATGGATGTTCATAATCTGACTCCTCAGAGATTCTATCAAGCAGCACCAAATTCTATCCAGTTTTGGGTCAGGGTTTGGAATTATACTTCTAGGGATTGTGACTACTGTGCTTTTCAGAATTGGATTGTGTATCCAATTATATAGAGTTTGGAAACGAGAAGGACTAGAGTCCCATTGAAGATCATACAACTACTCAGGCCCTGTGAGTATTCAAATGGTTGGCCTAGAAATCACAATTGGGGTGATTTCTTCGTGGAGGAGAATTATACCATTATTAGGGTATATGGGTGTATACACCCACCTCATATATTACCATATCATGTGCCTGCAAGAGTAGCTGCAATGGAATTCATATGGCAGTTGATATTAACAGATAATGATCACTTTGCACCACACAAAAAGGGGACTATAACCCCTAGGCAATTTAAAATTTCTAACTTTACAATTGATAAGAATGCCATTGATGAAGTGGGTGAATGGTTGCAGAAGTATAGAATGGGGGCAGCCCCTTATAGATACATTGACCTAGAGGGCTTCATGGCAGGGGTTAGGAAATTATATACTCCTACTATCCCTAATACCAATGTTCACTATGAGTGCATTGAAGAAGATGCAACAAGAAACCTCTTGGATAAAGATGACATCCACACAAGAAGACTGAGAATCCAGGAATTGCTAAAGCTAGAGAAATAAATAAAAAGAAATGGGTTGTCTTTTGGAGGGTTTTACCCTGACCTCCCATATTTTGATAGAATCAAGGCCATGATAGACAATTATTATGTGCTTGTAGAGCAACTGGATACAGTCTTGGACAAGAAAGGTGCTCAAACACCTGAGCACTTAGAATCAGAATATGAGAGTGGCAGTGATAGTGATTATGCACGTCCTCCCATGCATCCTTCACCACAACAAGCCTCAGGGAAAGAAATGCTTGATATTCCACAGTTGCAGGGGGCAGAAGAACACATTATAGATCTGACAGTTGCCACTCAGCCTGATGATGTAGAGGAACCTGCTGTAAAGAGGTAGAAATTGGAAGTAGGACAGCCTTTAGTGGAAGGACAAAGCAAGAAAAAGGATAAGGCTAAGGCCTTAGGACCTGGCACTAGCTTATATGATCATAACCTAAGAAAAGAAATCAGGGAAGGCAAGAAACAATAGCCTGACCCAGAAGATGAAGTGGAGATTCCACTCAAGACCTGTGTTGATGAAAGATTGCTTCATCAACAAAAATTCTTAGATGATGACAGCTTTGTAAAAATAGAGGAGTTTAAAGACTTCCTAAGGTGGCACAAAACAGAGAAAATAAAATCTCAATTAACAGTTGATGGGAAAGAAACAATTACTAATGAAGCCTCAGTGGCTTTACATAATTATGATCCTGAGAATGAGGATATTTCACCTGAGGATGCCAGGAAGATGGTGCTGGAAAGTGGTATATTGTTGGCTGAGGGATGGGATTTGGCATCTTCTTTCATCATAGACCAAATCAGAAAGCAGCCAGATCTTAAATTGGCTAGTGAGGTCCAAGTAGGGGATATGATAAAAGGATTTGGGTATAGCCCAAAATCTCAGGATTTTGCAATGTGGAGCCTAAGACCAAAAGACCAGAAGCCCCAGTTAGTAAATATACAAGAAAATATGGTGGGGAATTAGATGGTGTGGTCTGTACAAAATACAGGGGACTTGAAAATCTCTCAAATTATGACACACTGGGCTCAACTCAATGAAGACAAGACCAAACAATTGTCTAAGAGGTATACTACTTTGTTAGAAGAAACAAGTGCACTGTCTAAAGACAGGGATATGTGCCATATACAACTGTACCAGAGGGATCAGATGGTCAAGAAATTACTGGAGGAGTTGCAGACAAAGCCTGAGGTAGTATATGTACCTGCACAACCACCAGCAATGCAAATTGAAGATAAGCCTAAGTTAGAAGAGGCTGTGGAACAAAAGGTGGATGAAGAAAAAGGAAATGCAATAGCTTTAAAGGCATTGAAAGGCATGCTACAACATAGAATTGAGATTCTAAAAGATAAAACTGATGTTGTAGTCAATACATATAATAAGTTTCCAGCATTGCATACTGAGGTAATGGGGTACCTTGATATTCTGAACCCTTACTTCACTAAGTGGTCTGCTAGGGCAAGTTTATTTGAGAAGTTGTCATCCTTACAAGCCATAAGACCAAATTTTCCTCCAATAGTCACTGAAGTAGAAGATGAGATCAAAAGAGTCAATATTGCTCTCTCATTCTTTAAAGGAAAATTAAATCAGATAGAGGTTAAATTGAGCCTCTTTTCAAGTGATTTTAATAAGTTTATTCCTTCCTTAAGGGGAGATGATGACCAAGTAAAGGTTGTAGATGCCTGGAAGAGTGAGTTTGACAGCAAGATGCCTAGTGAAGAGGCATTTCTTTTGGGAACAGATGTTGATATAGAAGGATTCAATAAAATATTGGATGAAGCCTTCAAAGTAGAGATTGACATCAACAAATTCCCACTTGATGTCAAAAACATCATTGATGCTAGATGGGACAGACAAAAGGTGCAAGTACAGAGTACTCAGGACTTCAAGTGGCCATCAGACGATGAAGTGAAAGCTTGGGAAGTGATGATTACACCCAAGAAAAAGAAGCCTGTAGTAGAAGAAGAAATTCTGGATGATGAGTAAGGTGAACACTTGGCACTGCACTGTTCAAAGATAAGAGGGACAATTATTACAAAAGGAGAATGTAGGTGAGTATGTGAGTACAACTATCTGGACTCAACATAAATACTACCAGCTACCATCTACAAATCTAATTGCAGTCGCCAGATTAGGAGAAGAACAAGAAATATCTGTTTATATCTTTTTGACTTAGTCCTTTCACCATTTCTTCTCTCTCTTTCTTTTGTCTCTCTTGTAACTTTAGGGTTAGGTTTTCTATGACCATCCAAAGCTTGTTGCATCCTTAAGGGATTCCAAGATGGTCAAAAACTTATATATAGCATAAGAGTTGTAATTTTTAAGGGTCTTTGATGTCTTTGAGGTTGGAACATTTTGGAAAAGAGATAATATATTACAGAATTCAGATGTTCTAAACTTCTGTCTATCTTTTGAAGTTGTATAATCTTTCATGTATGGAAAGCTGGATCATATAAATAATATACGGTGCAATTTTACTCTCTTCCATTGCTGTCTCTTTATTCTCTATGTATGCTCTTTTATGTTAAGTTTACAAGGTATTCTGAAGCATTCTGGTTATTAAGTAACTATTTGATTACTTGCAAGTTTCTTTTAAGAAAAGACCTAAGTTTTGTAAGTAGTTTCAGGGAGCATACTACTTTTATAAGGATTTGATGCAAGAGTTTTGAGGTGACAGGGTAACTTGTAAGACAAATTATCTAAATTGTATGTGGGTTGTAAGGCAACCTGCTGTATTTTGTTTTTATGAAATCTTAGCTTATTTTGACTCTATAGCCCAAAGGATAGGCACTGGTCTAGGAAATAGTCTGATAATCTATCTTTGTCTAAGTTATTCTAAAGTATCAAAACCAATTCAATCAAAACACTTTGTTACTAAGAATAGATAAACTGAACTCATAAGGACCTATGTTAGCAGGACAATGTCCACTTTATTGATTCCTTGAAGAGTGAATCATCAGGTTATCCCTCCTATAAGAAAAGGAAGAAGGATAAAAATCTTTATATCACTGGTATTTGCTATATTTAAGATTATGGTTTGTATGGTTAAATCTTGTATCTAATTATGCTTGGTCATTTGCAAGGTGATTTATAAGTTGGTTTCATAAAGATACATAGAAAATCAGTGTCCACAATATAACATACTGTGTAATTAGCAATCATAAAAGGTAAAACCTGCTTGAGTATATGTGGAGCTAAAAAACAAAGAAGGACCTTATCCAGTCCTTAGCAATTAGGCTTTTCTTGTCTCTAAATCAGTATTAGAAGGCATGGTGTTCAAGTAGTCATTTCAAGCACTATGGTTCATACAAGAAAAATCCCTAATAGACCCCTTGGAGGCAGCGGTAATAAGAGATGCAGAGCCACCTCTGGTTACCCGACGAAAGAGGAAGCACATCAAAAAGGCCAAGGCAGAGCTAGAGCTAGAAACATCTCAGCCCCAGGATGTAGAAATCCTTTCTTCCAGTTCTCCGGAGCCGGAGAAAGAAGAAGAGCCTGCAGAGGTCCCAGCCAGTCCCCCTCCGAAAGAAGAATTTGATGTATTTGCGGCCGATGAGTTTGGGAATTTACAGGGGGATGATACACAGGCAGAGGTAGAAGTCCTAGGGGAAGAAGAAGAGGCTATGAAACAAGAAGGTATGGAGCAAGAGCCTGCACAAGGGGAAGAGCAGCAGGTGAAGGAAAAGGAGCCAGAACCAGAAATTATCTCTGGAGCTCAAGAAATGCAAGGTCCAGGAGTGGACCAACAAAAACCAAGTGAAAAAATGGCATCCGCTGGGGGAACTAGACCTCCAGGAATAACCATAACCCCAGCTACCACGGTCCAAGGGCCACTCCCAGGAGCGATCTTTGGGCAGGTGATCACGGTAGCCCAAACTCCAAATCTTGGCCCCACACCTCCGCTACTGCCAAAAGAGGGGACAACAGAAGAGGAGTAGCTAGAATAAGAAATCCCCAAGGAAGTCTACCAGGGTCCAGACCCAGCGATGGACCTACAGGACAAGGCTAAGGAGATGAAAATTGAAGAGAATGTTGTTGCGGAGGAAGTTGAGGTAGGGAGAGGAATGGATGAGGTCCACGTTATTGAAGAGAGACAACCATAGGAAACTAGGGGAGAATCAGGAGAACAAACCCTGGCGGGAAGGCCACCCCTACCACCTCAATGGATGATAAAGAGAAGAAAAAGAAAATCTCAGTCCGCTTTGGTGATTCCTCTCTCCCTGGCTGAAATGATGGCCCAAGTTTAGGCCCCACCAAAGGAAAAGAAAGTCTGGATAGTTCACACTCTTCGAACTAGGCCAGGTGGAGAAACAGTTTCCATTGTGGCAACACCTCTCCCAGACACTGATGAAGAAACTGTGGACCCCACAGATTACAATGTCGCGGAGGTATCACTAGGCAAAAGGGGAAAGAAAGGTGAGGTAGACTTGCTAAAGGAGGCAGCAAGGGCAGTGGAAGCCTGATATGAGAAACAGGCCGAGAGGCTCAAGGCTGAAAAGGAAAAGAATGCAAACCTTGTGGGGTTGCTTACTGAGCTGGCCCGACCCATCAATGTCACTCCTCTAGAGACCTCCACATCAGAAGAACTACCGAAGAGTGACATAGATTCCTTGCGAGTAATGAAAAGGAAAGCCCAAGCAGTGGATGAATGGCTCACCCTGCAGATAGGAAACACCTGGCATTTCCTGGCGTCCACTCTCCTAGATCTATACATGGCCTGGCAAGTTATTCATCAGGCAGAAACACTTATTGAGCAGTGGGAGAGCGACGCTGAAAATTACCAAGCATGGAAGGTAGATCTTGAAGAGCTCCTTACCTTGGGAGAAGATATGATTTCTGAATTTGGAATTCTGGGTGAGGAATCATTTGATTTTATAAGAACCCAACACTCCAGACTTGACCTCACATTGGAGGTAACCAAACAACTGGTAGGGTCCTTACAGGAAAAGGTGAACACTATAAAATATTCTTCTAATTTATACAAGTCTTTTGTAATAAAGGCTTTCGGGGTTGATCCCCTTTGCACAGATACATATACCCCCAAAGATTTAGTTTTGGGGAGTTTTGACAAAATAATGCAATCCTGGTATCAATCCCCGGAGGGGATGGATGGGGCCCAGATGGCGAGATTAACCAGCATGATACTTAAAGGTCATGATGCGGCAAGGATGGTAGATGAATTCAAAGAGAATGTTCTAGACTTGGGGGAACAGGTTGAAGTGGCCAAGCACAGAAGGGCCAGCCTAAAAGATATAGATGAAGATGATATTTCCCACCTCCTTCAGGCCTTCAATGATAATAAGCAACCTTGAGCTTTCCCTGTAGAAACTGATGAAAGATCAGATTCAATTCCAAGATCCAGCTGCATGCAAAAACCTGTCACAAGAAATGAAGCAAAAGAGGGAAAAAGTGAAACTCAGATTTTACTCAAAAGATGAGAGCAAAAAATATTATCTGAATTAATGAAAGAAAATTACAAAGTTTGACCTTATAAAGGTGAACAAAACCTAAAAACTAAAAGCTAGGTTGCGCATTATTAATTAATAACTAATTAATGATGCACCTAAGAGAAAGCATAAGCTAAAAGAGTAATAATACTCTAACACCCCCCCTTAAGCTGAACGCAGGGAGAAAGCAGACCTAGCAATACTAAGAAAGCAAGAAATGGGTCCCGGCAACAAGGCCTGATCAGGTACCCAACTACAAAGAAATCTCTGTGAACCGGGGAAATAGAGAAAACCCAGTGGGAAAAACCCTACCCCAAAAAGAGATATAAAAGCAAGAAAATAAAAAAGGCATGACTTCAAGAGACTCTCTCAAAGCCAGTAGTACAATGCATGCTGCTAACCCCCCCCGAGAGAGAGGGTCAAGGATCCAAAGCCCCCCAGAATGAAAGAACCCCTGGAGAAATGAGAAAACCACTGTGACTCCAATGCAG
>MU225079.1:2813342-2863482 GCA_018584345.1 Thuja plicata
TTAATCATCTCTAATCCCAAGTAACATTATTAGAGAAGATAACAGATCCAACCTTTAAGTGATTATAATCAATTTAACCTAAAGTAAACATAAATATCAATAATGAGCATCTCAAAAGAAGCGTATAGGTCTATCAGGCGATCCTTTTAGTTTTAAACTATCATTAACACACAAGAAGATGTATAGTAACATACCTATGCAATATTATTTCCTATATCAAATATGAAGTTATGGTGAGTTGTAAGAGGTTCGGTTTTAAGACACCACCTCAAGAAGAATCATTCTCACATAAATTCCTTCCTAATATCAAGTGATCACAACCAAGACTTGATAGGGTTGGAGGGGCATTACATGAATCGACAAACAAAAATCTACTTGAAGTGATCAAACATCTGTTGGAACAGAATCCCAGGGATTGGCATCAAAAGTTGAAATTCGCCCTCTGGGTGGATCGCATTTGTGTTAAAGCCACCCTGGGAACATACCCATTCCATCTGGTTTATGGTCAAAACCCTGTATTCCTAGTCAACTTACAGATCCTAGTTTTACAGTTTATGCAGGAATTTAACAGTAGGGACAACATCGTGGAGGTTTAGCTCTTAAATCTGGTACAAATGGAAGAACAACAAGACGCAGCTCTAGAACATTTTGCGCGTCATCAAGCAGTGGTAAAAAGATGGTTTGACAGAAGAGCCCAATATAAGGATTTTCAGATCTCAGATCTGGTCTTGTTGTGGGACAAGGCCCGGGAGAAGAGAGGAAAGCATACTAAGTTCCAGCGACTCTGGCTCAGACCATACTTGATCTCAGAAATCTGCGGGGTGAATACTTGCTGCCTTAACACCTTGACTGGGGAACCTGTCACAGTGCTCGTTAATGGGCAACTCAAACACTATTTCGAGTAGGGTAAGTTTGTCCTAAGTTGTATTATATGTAAAGCCTTCTGCTTGTAAATATCTCCTCCGGGTGTCTCATTGCGAGGTGCCCTGCCTTGTAAATAGTCTTGTCGGCTGTCCTCTGGGTTGGTCCTCTTTTGCTATTTTTATTTTCATTTTCAGTTTTCTTTCAGTCCTGGCATTTTGTTCTGTCTTGCAGGAATTGGAATGCTTCGCATAACTCTGGCCTCCGGTGCAACGTCTACGGCATGGTGAACTTTAGAATTTATCTTTAGCATGGTGGGGTCGGCCCGGTCTCTGGGGTTGTTTTACAAGCTATGGCACATTTTGAGCAATCTCCATCGGGTGTTGTCCCTGGGAGTCTGGAAATCAGTAAGCACAAATAATATAAGGAACAAGTAATCGGACACACTGAGGGTAGATCAGTTGTACTAATTGGTTGACCCAGGTCTAAAAATTTAAAGAATTCTTCCCAGATCCGGATCTTTATCCTCTCTTCAAAGCATCTAAATATAGGTGGATAGGTGAAAGGAGTACCGCCATTGAAATTAGCTAAGCTTAAGCTTAATGGTGAAAGAAGTACCACCTTACCCATCTAGAAACAAAAAAAATAACAAGAGGAAAAGTGGGATAAAACTTTGGTCTCTGGGGGAAGCGAGAAAATTGATGACAGGTTTGATGTGATTAGTACCTCTTCTCTATTCCTCCCAGAGGTCATCGACTTGATTTCTTTCCAAAGCACACATGACACCACTGATGGACTACAGACTGATCCCCGTACGGTTGGATTCTCTCGGATATGTTTCTCTTTTTCTTGTTGGATGCTTCGAGAAGCGGCTTGTTCCAGTATTGCTAACCAGAGATTCTATAGTTCTCAAATGCGCTAAGGCATTTGTCCCAGATAGTTTCCATTTGTTATGCCCTGCATCCCCATCCCTACATTTTATGTGCAAAATGTTGGGTCCCCCTTTTTTACTTTTGTTTGCTTTTGCTTGCAGCTTTGCCTTGCCCTTCTTTCCCTTGTTTTTTTCTTTCTCTGGGGTTTTCTTCCCCGGCATGGTGTTTTGTTTGTTTGGTTTTTCACCTCTGGGACTCCATTCCTGGAGGTTGTCCTTCATTGAAAACCAAATTCTAGACTCCAGGATTCTTCGTCGTGATGTCCTTAAGGACATCATCGCGAGAAATCCCCGGGCCTGGAGTCCAGAGGTTTTTCTTGTCCAGAGATTTCCAGAAGGGGGAGGATTACCTTTTTACCGCGGCTATAAATAGAAGTCATTTGTCACTTTCACACTTACCATGATTAAAACATTCAAGAACTTAGAGTGAATTAGAGAGCGATTTTAAAGTGATTAACAGAGTATTTGTGGTAATCAGTGCTTAACATTTCCAGTCGTTCTCAGGCAATTGCAAGTGCTTCATGGTGGTGATTATGACTGTCTGAAACTTGAGCTGTTGCAGAGCTCCTGTGATAAATCCTCCTTTTCCTCTGTCTTCTGCATTCTCAGGTTGGTGTTTCCGCTTTCCTGCTTCTCTTTTTTGCTTCCACTCTCTGGCTTTCTTTGGTTTTCATTTGGTTTTTGGCTTGTTTGGCTTTGTCTTGTTTCTCTGTTTCATTGGGTTTGTTATCTTCTAGTTCTGCCACCCGTTGGTGGGTCGGCTCTACCAGAGGGTTGTCCGCCCTCTATGTAGAAGTAGTTTGTCTATGTATAATGTAAATAGTTGTATATATGCATGTTTCTGCCTTGTCTGGTTTTCCTGTGGGCATCGTCCCGCGCTATATATTCATGTTTATATGTATATAGTTATATATAACCCCTATATATCTCCTTGTTTCTATGTATATATCCCTCGGCTCCATGTATATCCTTTCAGGTGGCTTGACAGGCTGGTCGAGTCACCCCTATTTTTCATTTTCTGCCCCTGAGCTCTTTATGGGGCAGAAAACCACCTGTTTGAAACTTGGCTCTCGGCCAGTTTTAAACAAGTATTTTTCTCTCTCCTCCATGGAGTCTGTTAGAACCTCATTTATGTCCCATGCGCACAATAAATTCCAGCCAAGTGGCTTTCCCTTTTTGCGCATTCGGACAGTTGGCTCTGCCATCATCACCATCACTTCCATTTAATACCATCACACGTTGCATCCATGTGGGCCTGACAGCCTACCTTTTTGTAGGTCCTCGCTAGCAGTAATTTCCCCTGGGCCTCGGGTCTCTTACCACCATCCATCTTGTGTCTTCGCCAAGTGTGATAAAACCCCCGGCCCTGGATGGGCAATGAAGATTAAGTTTACAATATGTTTTTCTTTTCAGTTACCTTTGCATAATACTAACTTTTCAGGAAGGCAAACACCACGGTGGTAAAATTCTCCGGACCCCAAAATGATTACTTTGATAAACATGTTCAGACGGTCACTTTGCCTTGCAAGTTCTCAGAGTTTAGCTTTCAAACATGTCTGAGGCATCTGAGTCATCTCCGCCCAGAAGCCCAGAACTACCAACCGCAACAAAGACCAGGGCAGCAGTGAAATCCAAGATGGAGAGGGCCTTGGAAAAGCTTCCCCTCACCATGAAGTTTGTACAGGATAATGTCATTGTGGGCTCAAAGATTGAGTCCAAGGTAAAACTGATAACCGACACCAATGTCAGAACTTGGGCAGAAATGCAGGCCTTGGTGAAGGTAATGCACATCCAGCGACAGGCTGGAGACCAGCTAGCAATAAATGTTGGGGGCTCTAAAATCCTCTGGGAAGCTTTCTTCCCATGCTCTGTGCAATCTCTGGAGCTTATCTTAACACTGGCTGCCAACTACAACTCCTCTGTCCAGGCCGTTATGCTCACAGCTGCAAAACCCACAGGATACCCCACTCCACTAGTGTCCCTTGACCCAGTCACATTCCAGGCAGGCCTGGGTATCCCACAATTTGATAGGACCACAGTGGTTACAAGGACTGATGCCCTAGCCCAGTTTACGCAACTGGAGGACGCTGCCCGGGTGTACATGAATACCCACTGGCTCAAAGCCCCGAAGAGGGACCCGAAGAGAATGAAGATAGAGATTCTCCGCTCTGAATTCAAGGAGAGCATCCAAATAGGGATGATAGCATTAGCCCAGGTCTTTGGCCAACCCTCCACCCAAGAGTTTTCCAAATGGATGTACTATTTCCTCCTTGGCATCTCCACCAAGGGAGAATTCTTCGACTGGGCCACAATAATCTCCAACCATGTCAACTCCCAGTTCCAGCAGTTGAACTGAAAGAAGAAGTTCTTTATGTCTTCTTATGTTTTCTTGGCCCTGGTGTAGCAGAGGCCCCATTCCAATAGCCTACTTACCGATGTCGTGCTCGGGACTGGCCCAGGACAAAAATCACTGTGGGACCATTTCCCACAGATTCAATGGGAGGCCAGCTTCCCCTGTTTCTATTAGGTAAATGATGTGTTCGTTTACTACCACCTGCTCACACCCACCTGGGATGCCGGATACTGCCTATCCACTGAGGTGATGAAGTTAGTCCATAGTTATGGACATTACTATATTCTGTTCCAATAGCATACATACATTAGGGTCACTGGCTTCTCTGGGAAACCCTACTTGTTACCCAAGCATTATGGGGACAAGATCGTGCTGCTGGAATATTGCAGGCAAATTATGGAGGTGCATGCCTTCTTTTCCCTAAAGAAGATCCTGAACATCCCGTTCCTAGTCACCTATGGGAACTACACATGCATTCTGGTCGCCGCAAAGGAGATGGATAATGAGCTAAAAAAATATAACTTACAATAATTTTATCTAGCACAGAAATTTTTTGATCCGCATGGTAAAATTGCAGTGGCAATGCCCCAGGCTTCAGAGCCCCATCGCATACATATGGAGGACTTCTCGGAAAACTACCAAGATGATATGGATGTGCGGAGCCAGCACTATATCAGAATGACGGTCAACATGATGTATAAATTGAAACTCTGGAAATTTCCAGCGGATTTCTCTGACACCGCCCCCACCATCGATCCCTAGTACAAGGAAAAGGGGATCGATAAAAAGGCCCTCCCACCAGTAGACTGGGCCACCCAGGAGGAGCCCACGATTGAAGACTTCACTCAAGAGGTGGTCGAGAGAAGCCACGCCTATTTCAAGAAGGTGTGCCCCGGGAGTACCCACCGAGAAGCCCAGCCAGCGCCAAAATTAACTCCACCACCGGTACCAAAAATGACCCTGGGGGCCGGGACTTATTTGCAGGGGGCGGATAAAGGAAAAAGAATAGCTGCAACCCCTTCTACATAAGAAGTCCCCATTACGGAACAAATAAAATAGTCGATGGCGGCCTCCCAAAAAATAAGGGAGCAATTGATAAGGAAGTTGGCTACTCCACCACTTATGACTGGGCCACTTTGTCCTCCTTCCTCCCCGTCATTGGAAGCCTTAATGGTCAAGGAAATGGGGGTGGACCCCTTAGAGGCAGCAGCAATAAGAGATGCAGGGCACCTCTGGTTACCCGGCGAAAGAGGAAGCACATCAAAAAGGCCAAGGCAGAGCCAGAGCCAGAAACATCTCAGCCCCAGGAAGTAGAAATCCTTTCTTCCAGTTCTCTAGAGCCGGAGAAAGAAGCAGAGCCTGTAGAGGTCCCAGCCAGTACCCCTCTGGAAGAAGAATTTGATGTATTTGTGGCTGATGAGTTCAGGAATTTATAGGGGGATGATACACAAGCAGAGGTGGAAGTCCCGGGGGAAGAACAAGAGGCTGCGAAACAAGAAGATATGGAGCAAGAGCCTGCACAAGGGGAAGAGCAGAAGGTGAAGGAAAGGAGCCAGAACTGGAAATTATCTCTGGGTCTCAAACAATACAAGGTCTGGGAGTGGACCAACAAAAACCAAGTGAAAAAATGGCATCTTCTGGGGGAATTAGACCTTCGGGAATAACTGTAACCCCAGCCGCCACATTCCAAGGGCCACTCCTGGGAGTGATTTTTGGGCAGGTGATCACGGTGGCCCAAACTCTAAATCTTGGCCCCACACCTCCCCTACTGCCAAAAGAGGGGACAACAGAAGAGGAGCAGTGAGAAGAAGAAATCCCCAAGGAAGCGTACCAGGGTTCAGACCCAGCGATGGACGTACAAGACAAGGCTAAGGAGATGGAAATTGAAGAGAATGTTGTTGTGGAGGAAGTTGAGGCAGGGAGAGGAATGGATGAGGTCCACGTTGCTGAAGAGCGACAGCCACAGGACACTGGGGGAGAATCAGGAGAAAAAACCCTGGCGGGAAGGCCACCCCTACCACCTTAATGGCTGATAGAGAGTAGAAAAAGAAAAGCTTAGTCTGCTCCGGTGATTCCTCTCTCCCTGGCCGGAATGATGGCCCAAGTTTATGCCCCGCCAAAGGTGAAGAAAGCCCAGACAGTTCACACTCTTCAAACTGGGCCGAGCGAAGAAATAGTTTCTATTGTGGCAACACCTCCCCCAGACACTGATGAAGAAACTGCGGACCCCGTAGATTACAATGTCGTAGAGGTATCACTAGGAAAAAGTGGAAAGCAAGGTGAGGTAGACTTGCTAAAGGAGGCAATAAGGGCAATGGAAGCCTGATATGAGAAAGAGGCCCAGAGGCTCAAGGTTGAAAAGGAAAAGAACGCAAACCTTGTGGGGTTGCTTACTGAGCTGGCTCGACCCATCAATGCCGCTCCTCCGGAGACCTCCACATCAGAAGAAATACCGTAGAGTGACATAGATTCCCTGTGATTAATGAAAAGGAAATCCAAAGTAGTAGATGAATGGGTCGCCCTGCAGATAGGAAACACCTGTCATTTCTTGGCGTCCACTCTCCTAGATCTATACATGGCCCGACAAGTTATTCATCAGGCGAAAACACTTATTGAGCAGTGGGAGAGCAATGCTGAAAATTACCAAGCATGGAAGGTAGAGCTTGAAGAGCTTCTTACCTTGAGAGAAGATATGATTTCTGAATCTGGAATTCTGGGTGAGGAATCATTTGATTTTATAAGAACCCAGCACTCCAGACTTGACCTCACATTGGAGGTAACCAAGCAACTGGTAGGGTCCTTACAGGAAAAGGTGAACACTGTAAAATATTCTTCTAATTTATACAAGTCTTTTTTAATAAAGGCTTCTGGGGTTGATCCCCTTTGCACAGATACATATACCCCTGAAGATTCAGTTTTGGAGAGTTTTGATGAAATAATGCAATCCTGGTATCAATCCCCAAAGGGGATGGATGAGGCCTGAATGGCGAGATTAACCATCATGATACTTAAAGGTCATGATGCGGCAAGGATGGAAGATGAATTCAAAGAGAATGTTCTGGACCTGGGGGAACAGGTTGAAGTGGCCAAGCACAGAAGGGCCAGCCTAAAAGATATAGATGAAGATGGCATTTTCCACCTCCTTCAGGCTTTCAATGACAATAAGAAACCTTGAACTTTCCCTGGGGGCCAGGGAGAATTTGAGTGTTGAGTATTCTTTATTCTTTTGGGGATGTAAGTTCCCGGGTCCCAGAGTCCCAGATCCAAAATTTTGTATTCTTCAAAGTGATTCGTGTCCCGGTCCCCGAGGCCGACCGATCACTTTCAAAAGGTGGTTAATAAAGGTTGTTAGAAGGTAGTTCACCACATCAAGGGGCATCGGCTTGGTAGTTGGTTTTCTGACAGAGTGGTCTTCTCGAGGCACCGCTCACAGGTACACCTAGAACATTGGAGACAGGGTGCCACATTTCCCATTTATGAGGCATGTAGCCTCGGTTCTCGGGGGCCCTACTTCCTTTATTCTCCTTTCTGGCTCTCTTCTTGAGGCCGATTCTTCTGATGCATATTCTTTTCTTATCCTTCTCACATGGAAGACCTATTCTATCTCCAGGTCTTTTGTAGGGTGGCGCAGGTAGTACCGACCCCCGAATATTGTATTTTATTAAAGCTTGATGTAAATAGGGTTAGGGTTAGAAGGAAGTTGTATAAATAAGCAGACCGGCCCATTTCCAAGGGCTGGAAAAATTGATGATTTTGTTGTCCATAACAATAGCAAAGTGATTTCTCTCTTTTCCAAGTTGCAGAGCTCAATGCTCCATTGTTCTGTTCTCAATAGTTAGATGCTCCCCTGGAGCCACCATTGTATCACGCACCAGTGGTTGCTGGAAGGAATATTAATAAAGAAGGAAGAATTCTTGGCAATGATGTTGTTGGCATTCCTGCTTCTGAGTTAATGGTATTTCATGTTTTGATGTTCTTTATGTCTTCTACTCTGATATGTTAAAGTAGATTAGCGACCTCTTTATTCCCGCTACTGATATAATGCTAGCCGATGGTTATGTATTTCTTCGGTATTTAGTGTAGTCTATCAGAGTATTATCGATGTTCCAGACATTTCAGCATGACTTTAGTTAGATGAAATACTTCTAACCCTGCAGGATCTTTTTCGCTTTATTTGCTAAGTGTAGAATGCTAGGGGAAACCTTACTTTATCGAATCTCTGGAGAAAATGAGTTGAAGATACCAGCTATCCCCCTCGAAAATAATCACCTCTTCCAACCGAGCCCTGCGTTGTTGTGACCCGACACCTAGGTGCTTGAAGGCCTAGAGAATATAATCTTCTCGGATAACCTTTGTAGGTGGAGTTGGCCGGTATCCCCAGAACCTGGTGACAACTTATGACTGTACGCTGACCCAGTCAGCAAAACCCCATCAACAAATTGGTTGAAGAAAAGGAACCAAAATCCATGGAGACAACCAAGGAAAGAGAAGATGTCAATGAAGTTCAGGATAATATGAGTGGGGAATCAAGTAAGAGTATACAAGTTGTTGGTTGTTTATAGAGGAGAATATCAACATAGATCTATTTCTATGTTTTTTTTTCTAAGAGGAATCCCTTCTGAATCTGGTGGTTATAAATGACCGAAATAAATTAGGAAAATAAGGGTTGGGATTGAAAGGAATTTAAGGTAACAAAAACAATTATTACACATGTATCATGCATAGAAAAACATGATGATTTATGCGATGAAAAAAAATTGGGAGAAAAAACCCACACACCAAAAGTTTCCCAATATATTATTCAAAAAATAACAATAGATTACAAATATACTTGTAAAGAAATATTTTCATATAAGTATCAACAACATACATCTAGATTAAACTCAACAGATATCAAACTCTTAGAATACAACATAATACACATTCATAATACAATTCCCTCATCTAATAGGGTTTCCTTATAATGCAAGAAGAAAATACAAAATATCTATTATTAGATCTATGACCTAATAATAAATAGTCAAGATTTACATTGAAAAATAGACATAAAATGTGGCTTTCAAGGGCACTACCCCTAAACCCCATCAAGGCATGCATCCCTAGACCCCACAAGGGGGTTTTACCCCTCCCCTCTCCTCCCCTCCCCCACATCCCCGTGAAACCCCCTACACTTATTTATCAACAATAACCTCTTATTATTGCGAGGTTGAGACACCATTTTCCTAATAGGTACATTGAAGCCTTGAGAGGATTAGGAAAAAAGTACCTTTCATGTGTGCATTGAAGTTAGCAGATAATACACAATTTGTGCATCAATGTGGTGCATAATTTTTCTACTTGTAGGCATGGACACTTACTTTCACCCTAAAAGCCCTTCCAGATCCAAATATCCAATGTGGATAGAATTACCCTTTCTAAATATTTCTTTCATACCTTTCCTAAGGGATGTCATTTTACATCTCGAAATATTTTTATGGTAAAAAAAAAGCACATACAAATTTTCCATCTTAAGGGTGAACTCTAAGATCTATGTGGAAATGGAACTAACAAATCATTTACTAGAAAATGTCAAACTAATAGGTCCAAGGTTTGATTTTTATTGACCATTAGTGTATTTGAACACCTGCCTAATGTGGTTTTTTTTGTTGTCAAGAAATCCATTTGATCAGAATATATTTAAAAGGAAAAACAAATATATTCAGTCTCAAATGGTTGTCCCCCTAGTAAACAACATTTGCAAAAGAATCCTTGTCCACCTAGTATACCTACAACAATATCTCAATTGAAACAAGACATTTTTAATTTCAATATGAATAATGATGATAAAATAATTCTTATAAATATTCCATTATGATTTATTGTTGGAGAATGATCTGGAAATGAACCTTCAAGGTCTTTTGAATCTTAAAATGGTCATACATTTTGACATAGTTACCCTACGTAACCACCTCATCATGATACAAGAAGTAATGATAGTGATTCTCCACCATCTCTTACAAGAAAAAGGTCTCCACCTCAACTTGTAAGTCAAGGATTCCCCACATCAACTCTAATACAAAGATCAAGGTCTCTTACTCTTGTTTCAAAAGATAACAGACATTTTGAGAAATCTATTTCTTTGTAATTGTTTTGATTCTCTACCAAAAGAAGAGGATTTTTCTAATAATCTTAATAATGAAGCATACAATTATTTATTATAATTTTAGAGGAATCTCTCTCCCTTATTAAAAATATAAGGTTAAGGAGGTATTTTTCAAATGAGAACCTAGTATTGTCTTTCTTCAAGAAGTTAAACTTAGTGGTTCTCAACTTGGTTCTTCTCTACCCAACATAAAGAAAAAAATTTATTTTTTCATATTTTGAATTGGTAAGGAAAGGGAAGGGTTTTTAATGTTTTCCACTTGGTAAATGAATTTTTCATTGATAAATGAGAGGACCCTTCACATAGTTGTGTATGGATCCTATCATTTTTCAATGGACATCAATTTGGTTTTTATTCTATAATGTTCCTAACATTTTACATTAAACATAGTTGAATAACATAATTTTATGTCAATGAATTATTCATAAGAAGATGAGTATGTTTAGTTCAAAAAATATACTTGAAAAATGAATACCATGCAAGGTCATATACTAAACAAAAATTAGAGAGATGGGCAAAGTAGTGATAGTTACTATTCATGACATTTGTTGCTAATACATAAAAGATGCATTTTCTATAGGATCATTCTATATAAAATAAGTGAAAACACATGTACATGTATGATAATATTATACATATCTATATGAAAATAGTAATATTTCATGTTACTTCTCTATAATTTCACACTCTCACTATACTAGTCCATACCACCCCCACCAATGGGAGGGTCAATCTCAGAAAGCTTGTCACTGTATCATAAATTTCAATAGTTAATTCATCTACATCATTAAGATGGTATGTTAATTGAATCTATTTTCCCTTGTATTTATTTTTTTCTTCAATATGTATATCATTATAGTACCACTTTATGAATTCCATAAGCCCCTTTCAGGAATGGATTATTTTCACTATTATTAAAAGGCCATGTTTACCCATACAAAGCCTCACATGATTTAACCCTCACATTACCATCCTCTAGCATATTCATAAAATTATGTATAGAGATCTCCATTGTAATTTTCACTTGCAATGCAACATTATATTTAGCATGAGCCTCTTGCAAGACTCAATAAGTGACCTTCGTGTACCCTAAATTTTTTTCTTATTTCTCATATTTTAGATATGTCAAGTAATTTAACTAGAGAAAATTAGCAAAAACATGTTAATTTTCTTATATAACCTGTTAAAATTTCCAAATAAGATTTTAGTCTAAATAATATTACCTACCCAACTTTTAAGTGTTGTAGAATTGAGAAGAATGAGTTGAATGAGTAATTGATGAGATGGTTTGGTTGTCAGTGATCTCATATTTTTGTTATCGTAATTAGTAACTACTCCCTGTGAAACTTGTATTGAGTACATTTCTCCACATATCCTATATGTTATGAATCTTTTTCTAATATTTTGGTATGTAATTGAAAAATATTGGAGAGCATATTTCAAGGTTTAATGGTTTAGAATGAAGTACAATGGATCTTTCATACTTTAAGATAGCACACACAACTAAGAGGGAGGGTGAATTAGTTGTGTCACAATATCATCATCCTTTAACCTTTTTCTCCTTCTTCCATCATGTGTAATCTTCCCTTCCACCTAGCAGCTAAAAGGAGCCTACAAAGCATAATCACAAGGTAGGCCCATTGAGCTCCCACCTCCTCTCAAACTCTTCTAAGACCCTTTGTGGCTAACTCTGATACCGTAGCAACCCTAGCTCTCAAAAAATATGAAATAGCTCTGTTCATTCCCTCAACCCTCCCTTATCTCCTTTTCAACCCTTGCTCCACTCTTTCTCTGACCTTTTTAGTGTTAATATTTCAAACAATAGTGCTTATTACCATTTTTTTTATTTTAGGTAAAAAAATGGGTCACTTAAGATCATTTGTCTTCTTGTTAAGATTTGGAAGAGGTAATAAATTGTTGGAGGTAAAATTCATTTCAAACGCCTTTGATTAAGATGTCAATTTTTTTTAAAAATGCCTTTGTTAGGATCCAAAAAGGTTTCATAACAGCATATCCCTCAGTGAATTAACTCTAACAAGATATGCATTATTTTGGAGGGAGTTTGCAAATCAAAATGAAAAGTAAGATTTTCCATGTTGCATGTAGAGTAATTGGTATGAAGATGCATTTTCCATGAAGGAGCTCTTATCATTGAATCTTTTCAACATATTATAGATAAACCTAGGATTTCTTGGAAGGAACTTCAGTTGTTATGCAAAATAAAACCCTAACTTTGTTGCAACTTTCTCTTCATGCAAGGTTGTGATGTTACCCAATATCTCCAACAAGATCTTGAAGAGAAGAGTTTCAAGATTTAACAATAATTTTTTACAAAATAATAGTATCTTCCTCAATTTTAACAACAATTTCATTGAGAAAGAACATCAAGAAATGAAGAAATAGCATATTAAGAGGGCGAGCAACATAAAAGAATGAAGAAGCAATTATTTTTTAAGAAGAATATTGGGTTTCAATAAATATTAGAATATTCTATGTTTGTAAACAACAATATCCCATTAGAATAGCAGTATAGAGTGAAAATCAATTGTTTATAATGTAAATAAAAGTTGTATGAAGAGAAAAAACATATTGAAGTAATGAAGTAAACAAATATCAAAAGAAGAGAATCCAGTTTCTCAAGAGGAATAATAGATTTAACAAAGATAAGATCATTGAAGAAGAGAATGAGTTTTTATGAAAGTTGTACTAGCACTTAAAGGAGGTAGGGTTTTAAGTGGAATTTATAAAACCCAGTGCTCGTATTCTTTCTTTTGTTGTTTCAAGGGATCTATATAGTTCATGATAGTTTCACTATCTTTTAGAACATTTTCATGGTCTTCACAAGATCAATACATTGTTGTAGAAAGAACAGATCAAGACAAAATCACATATATGTTTTTATTAACTATTTTCATGAGATGTTTTGATTTTTCTTCAAGAGATTCATTCACATTCATCACCATGTATTTGTTTCCCTCAAAGATATTCATTATCTTTTACAAGAATATTCATCATTTTATTTTAAAAGGTTCATTATTTTCTCCACAAGTTTTTTTCACTATCTCATAAGATATATTAATTGTTCTTTGATGGATATATTTACACTGCTTTATTTTAAGGGTTTCACTCTTCTATTTCAAGGGGTTCTTTCACTATTTGAAAGAGATCAGTGACATGTTTTAGGAATAAGGCATTAAATATTTACTGTCATGAGGAAATTTAACTATGTTATTCAAAACCTTTCATTGTCTCTTAGAAAATGTTCACTATTTTGACATCATATGCACTATTCCATTAAGCATATATCTATTGTCATGAGTTGAGATATTCATTGCTTTCAAGATCATTTATTATTTAGAAGGAGATATTGACTATTATTCAAGGCTTCATCATGTGAATTGGAGGATAGTTCAAGGATGAAGACCATCAGTTCAAGAATATTACAAGAACCTTCATTCCTACCAAGGAAGGGTTCACCTTTAGTTCCTTTTTTTTCAATAAATAGAAGAAGACTTATTTCATAAAATAATCCACTATAGTCTTATTTTCCCAAATATTTTTATTTGTTTGCAATACACGGTAGAAAAAAAAACATTGTAACTCACTTTTTAGAAATATTTGAGTTTTATAAATATTATTGAGATTGTAAAAGCAAGGAGGGTTCCTAATCCACCAGGAAGAATTTATTCCTCACCTCCTAATTAAAATTCTATAGTCTCAGTTCTTAGGATCCCAGTGCCAACAAACCCAAAAAATCCAATGCCTACAACTCTAATGGAAGCACCTAGGAACCAACCATTTGTTCCATTTAATCAAGGTATTCTTTTGAATCTATCTCTACATGATGATATACCTAAGGCTTCCTTGAAGAGCATTCCCTCTTCACGGGGAAAGATCAAACTATGCATATTGAACACACCTGAGATGTAGCTTCATTATGTGGAGTGCATCATATTACATAAGGGAATGTTGCAATCAAATTTATTGCAATATATTTTAAGGCAAAAGCACTTCAATGGTTCAAGGGTTTGCCTATGAATTTCATATCTACATGGGATAAACTAGGTGATGCTCTTTTTGCACAATTTGAGGACAAATAAGATCATCTCTTATTGTTAGATAAATCAATCACCATAAAGAGATCTCCTTAAGAGAATATGACATATTTCAAATTCTATTATCAAAAGACTTAGAATAGAATCCCTGTAATTATAAGGTGATATATTGATCATGCTTTTCTATACTTTCTTAAGTCTCTAAACTATGATATTTCAGTGATGATTCAATCCATGAGTGATAGGACATTTTTGTAGGCCTATGATATTGCTATACGAGCATAAAATAACCTTATTTAGGCTAGTAATATATCACCAGGTCCTTTAATGCAAATATTTTCATAAGTACAACCACCTATGTCATTATAAATACTTGTTATAGAAACAATACCAACCTAGTCCAGCATTAAATTACCAAGTTTCACCCTAATAAAATGTTTTCCCATTTCCATCTCAAGAGCTCTAAGAGTTCTAGAAAGAAATCAAGGGTATGCTTTATACTTTTGGTAACAAAATGGTCAACTTAAATTGGAAACAAGGTCAAAATATCAGACCTTATCAAGAGCCATATTATCCTAATAGGCCTCCTTACCAAGTTGACCCTCAAGGTCAAAGAAGGAACTGCAATGTAAAATTTTATCATCCCTATAATCTCAAAATTGCTATATCTTCAAGAGAAATTGTACCCATGCAAAACAATATGGCACAAAAATATGAATTATATATTTCATGTAACTAACCTCATAATCAAACCACTTTCTCAAATGGGATGTTGAAGGATCTTATGGTTTAGAATAATGTTATGGTAAAAAAAATACAACATAAGAGACTCATGAACATTATTTTCCTTAAATGAAGCAAGGTACTCCTAATGTTGACTAAATTAATTGGTATGGTGAATTTTTGTGGGGTAAGTTTTCCACAAGGACAAAATCAGTCCTATGTATCCATTGCAACCAATACAAGGTCAAAAAGGATATTTTTTGAAATAGAATAGTATGAAAATAAAATCCAAAACAAGTCCATAAAAGAAAAAAAAAAGGATTCTACAATTTAGCAAAAGAAATTTGGGCCTCCACCTCCAGGGAACATTCAAATTTTGCCAATAAATCAAGCAATACCAAACAAGGATCGGTCAAAAGTAGTGCAGGAGAACCTAGTTATCTCCTAGTTCTAACTTTTTGTTGTGGTTTGTACTGACCCTAGCCAGGTCAAGATATTTTTTTAATGCCTTAGGAGCTATTGTGAGTGTGTGTCTAGATGGATTAGATTACGATCAATCCATTCTAGTTGTATTTGGTTGTGTAAGTTTTGTTAGGTGTTTAGGTCTTATTGTTAGTAATAATTAAGAGGGGGGAGTGAATCAATGGCTTCAAAAATTTATCCTTCAAAATTAACCACCAATAAATAAATCTTATATTATTATGTCCCTAGAAGATGCATGCCATGAAATACTAATAATGATTAACTGTCTGTCAGTTTTCTCTGTCAATCCTTAATCTTTCTTGATTATCGATAAGCAGTATAACTATTTACTGAAACTTGGTAAATAAGCAGAGTATACCAGTCAATCTAGAGTTAGCTATGTAAGATGAAAGACAACAAAGAAATGAATCATACAAACATAACAAATGAATTTTTAACATGGAAACCCTGTTAAGGGAAAAACCACTAGGACGGGTACCCCAAATTTACACTCTTCTGAAGTGAGCCCTGTTAGGAGCCAACCCTATTAAACGTTACAAACACATTATTAAGTGCGACCTTTTTAGAGGATTTTATACATAGAGGTTGTCACTTAGTATCAGGCATCTATTGCTACCATCCTTTGAATCAGCCTCCTTCTTAGACTGTCAATAGGTATTGGGCAAGTCCAATGCTACTTTCACGAATCAACCTTTTTGGCACTCCTTGAGATGTACCTCAATATATAGAAGACTATTAAGTCTTTCTTGGTTAAGAGACTTGATGCTTCAATGGTTAAACTAAAACACTATGACTTGTTCATATTACAACTTTGAATTGTAGATTTTTAGATCTATTTAAGTACATTACCTCTCTTACCAATGTATCAATTCAATCCTTTGTGCTCCATACTTTCTGCTCTGTGATGTTGTGCTCACTATTCGTCAGTGTCTATGGAATTCCTTAGCTCTCCTTCATCTTGTTTGATCAGGACTATATGAATTTGTTCTTCATCAGTTTCTCTTCAGCATCCTCTTTCTATTCACTCCCCATAATCCCATTTGTAAATGAATTAAGCTTGTCTCTTATATAGACATGATATACATTGTTTCTTGATTCTTGATTCTTGGCATGATAAACAATCCAACCAATTAGATTTAAAGCATAACTCCTGATTTGTCTTGTAGATATCATCTTGCCAACTATACAAATCATCTTTAAATCAATCACTTATCTTTGGTCAAATAAAACAAAGTAGACAACCATTTAAGTCTATCTTTAGCTCTGCCAGCTAGATATTTTGTCATTTTCTGAACTCTTTGTTATGTCGGTCACCACTGCAGTTAGTTGTCGATGATAACTAATAGTTCTGTTGGTGAGACTCCAGTTAGCTTTGTGACCTCCATCCGTCAGGCATCATAGGATTTTTACTCATTGGGCAACTCTATCTTTAGCTCATCCTGCACGTTGTAGTTTTGCTTCATCGGGCAACACTATGCTTCTGATTGTCGGGTATCACTATAACTGCTCTTCTTTTCTCTATCCTTTGGTGTACACTTCATCAATGTTGTTTGTCACTTAGTGAATACTAGACTTTTATGCATTTTTTAAAGCATAACCTTTGTTCCTTTGGTTTTATAAAGTCTTTGGCATTATATACATGATCGTACAAATGATATCAAGTTGACATCAATGACAATACAAACCATTAACTAATTTAATGACTTGCATTATCTTCAACTTAACATTATAAAACATTCAATCAGTTACATGTCATCAATCTCTCCCTTTGGCATTGATGGAAACATATTATATTATCACACTATACTATTTCTAATACAATATGAAATACAACAGTTGAGATTCATCAAATTACCAATCTTCTTGTTTTGATAACCAATAAATGTCTGACCATCAGTAAGCTCTATTTTAGCTTAGATTTGATTCTTGCAAATCTTTGTCTTCTGATGTGTTGTGTTCTCTCCTTGTGTCAATTTCTCTCCCTTGAGTGTTCTTTCTCTTTTGATGTCTTTTTCTCTTGTCAATGACTCTCCCTTTGTATAATCTTTCCATACAATTTCTCTTCCTAAGGATATAATCTCTCCCTATTGGAGTAATGTGATACTAGATAATCTCTCTCCCTTTCTAGAAGGATGTGATAATATGGATAATCTCTCTCCCTTTGACAACAATGACAAACAAATATTTTACAAATATCTGACATTAATGTCAAACAATCTTTTTATTTCCATCCATAATATATTCCTTTAATTTCCCTTATCCATCAACAATACAAAAATATGCTTTGATGCTCGTCATTGATATATACCTATCTGTATATAGATGTAGCTTTGAATTTCATCTCTTTTATTGCATCAACACGAATGATATTCTAATAATATCCTAATTGGTAGACAAGGGTTTGACTCCTAGTCTCTTTCTTAAGTACTCAAATGTGTCCTTGGGCAGTGGCTTGGTGAAGATATCAGCTAATTGTTATTTGGATTACACATACTCAAGTGTCACTTACTTTTCTTGAACTTGTTCTCTCAAATAATGATGCTTGTTGGCAATGTGTTTAGTCTTGTCATGCATGACTAGATTCTTGGAAATGTTTATTGCGCTGGTGTTATCACAATAGATAATTACTAGTTCTAAGATCTTCATATGCATACCTTCCAGTAACTATTTGATTCATGCAATTTTTAAGCAATTTGCAACAACAATTACATAATCTGCTTGTACAGTAGACTGAGAGATGCATCCTTGTTTCTTGCTAGTCCATGTGACAAGTTTTTCACCCATAAAGAACTCTCCTTTAGTTGTGCTCTTTCGGTCATCAAGATTTCTAGCCCAATCAGTGTCGGTAAACACCTTAAGTTCAAATTTTCCTTCTCTTCTATACCATATTCCATATTCCTCAATATTCTTTAGATATCTTAAAATTCTTTTCACAAAATTCATATGTGATTCTCTAGGATTAGTAGAAAATATTGCAACTATTCCTACTGCATGTGTAATATCTGGTCTAGTGTGTACAACATACATGAGTTTTCCAATCATTGATTTGTACAATGTCCAATTTACCTTTGATGTCTTGTCCTCCTTTCTCAACTTACATCTAGTGGCCATAAGTGTTCCAACTATTTTATAATTTTCCATCTTGAATATTTTCAGGACGTCTTTAATGTATTTGGACTGTGTAATGAAAATACCTTCACTTTGTTGTATGATTTGTAGACGTAGAAAGAACTTGATCTCTCCAAAAATAGACATCTCAAACTCTTTTCTCATCTCATTAGCAAATGATTTGCATGGCATATAATTTCCTCCAAATATGATGTCATCAACAAATATTTCAGCAATCAAAGTGTTAGCATCAGTATCTTCTTTCAAATAAAGATTATTGTTTTCACTAGTCCTTACAAATCCAATCTCTAGGATCTTGTTTCAATCCATACAAGGCTTTATGAAGTCTACATACCATGTTTCTCTTGTCTGGATCGACAAACCCTTCTGGTTGCTCAATGTATACCTCTTCTTCAAGTATTCCATCTAGGAATGTTGACTTGACATCCATCTGGTATACCTTGAATCCTTTTAATGTAGCATAAGAAAGTAGTATTCTTACACCTTCTAGCCTAGAAATAGGTGCAAATTTCTCTCCATAGTCTATACCTTCCTCTTGTGCATACCCCTTGCATACTAGTCTTCCTTGTGACTTCTCCATTCTCATTCAGCTTATTCCTGAATATCCATTTAGTACTGATGACATTCTTGTCATCTGGTCTTGGCACAAGTGACCATGTCTTGTTCTTCTCAATCTGCTCAATCTCATCATTCACAACACTTATCCATTCTTCATTATCAAGTGCAACATTGACAGATTTTGGCTCAAACTCACAAATTAAACAACTTGAGTTTAAATACTTACTCCTTGTTCTTGTACCATCTTTCTTATCTCTTATGATCTAGATCTCTAGATGGTTCCTTCTTACATATCTTGCAAGTATAGGTATAACTCTTTGTATATCAACTTGATCACAATTTTGTTCTGTTAGGAATAACAGTCCACGAGGGGGGTGAATCAGTTGTGCAATAGATTATTAAACTTTAAACTTTATGAACCATAACAAAAAAAATAAATAACACAGTAACTGACAACACCATAACACAATGTTTGTTGTCAAGGAAACCCTATTAAAGGTAAAACCTCAGTGGGAATTAACACCCAAAAAATAATGTACTAAGAGTATAGTATCCCTGTTAAAATCTATTAGCCCTATTAGGAGCTTGTTATCACATTACAGTTCATAGTCCCTGTTAGGAGACAAACCTTGTCAGGAGTCAATTAAAGTAGTAGGCTCACTACCAAGGCTCACTTCCCAAAGAAGGTTAAATCCACCCTCAAGGATTCACAATCCGCATCAAGTGTATATAGAAAATACATAATCTAGTGAACTGTCTGATAGAAACTGTCTTTACTTGGTCAGTTCTAATGAAGCACCAACTCTGCTCTCTATCCAGCAGTCAAGCTTTGTAGCTTCATAAATCTCTGCTCTTTTATTTTTCTTCCACACTTTACACAAATGAAAAGATCACTCATATATACCCTCTTACAATAACCCATTAGGTCAGCTAGTTAAGCGTTCCTCAAACACAATTAACTAGGTTAGCCAATTAAGGCTTCCCATCATACAAATAATTACATAATCCCTTGCTAAGATACACACGGTACCTATAACAAGTATACAATATTTACAATTCATTACAAATACTTTCGGATCTACAATCCATGCTCAAAATTAATTTCCACATGTTAAAAGTCTGAAGTCGGCCAGGAAATAAGTCTTCTCCAGAATACATGCCACATCTGATGTCATCAGTACCCAAATAGAAATTGAACTCAACCCATTTCACAATCATATGTCGGCTCTCCATCAGTAAGCTCACAAATTCTAAAACATCCTCCTCAGCAAGATATGCCCGAGACATAGAGACCTTCTCTGACCAGAATCACAGTCACGGCCCAGAAAAAGTCTTTACTAAAATAGTTATAACATCCATGATATGAAACATAAATTCAAGCGGCCTTAGATTTAAGTCAAAACTCAATCTTCTACTTAAATCCAACTTTTCTCATTCTGGTTAATCCATAGAGTGTCCGTACATGCCTTCCAGTCAAGTAACTAGCCTGTCTTCTTCCATAGATATATATGTTGACATTAGTGACAAAACATGAGTATCAACAACATAATTAGTACCAAAAAATAATATCATCCAAAAATATCCCCCTTTGGAATTGATGGAAACATATGGGAAAATCCATATGCATCAACCCAAAAGTACTCTCTCTCTTTACAATCTTCTTAATATCCTCAACAAATCTCCCCAAAATAGTAGGGATTTTCACATAGATTCCTCCCCCCTTTGGCAACAATGGAAAAGGGTGCCATAACTCATATGTAGTTTTTAGTAAGGTGTATCTTTTTCAAATCTTCATTTCCAATCAGGTGCAAGATCACCCAAATGTGCTCCATAGTGTTCTCCTGTGATCACTCCCCCTAAGGAGTAGATCCATACATCAAGTCCAAAGAATAATATAGCTCTGAGATCCACTGGACTAATGCATATCTACATCATTTAATTACCACTGGGAGGGTCCATCACCCCAATCATGCCTCTAAGGTATTCAAAAGCATCTTTTGGCAAAGGTTTAGTAAATATATCTGCTATCTATTTCTTTGTCTTATGTACTCCACTTTAATCTCCTTAGTAGCTACCTTCTCCCTTAAGAAATGATACTTGATAGAAATATGTTTAGTCTTTGAGTGCATTATAGGATTCTTTGACATGTTTATTGTACTTGTATTATCACAATGAATAACCACTGGCTCCTTGAAAATTATTCCAATATCTTCTAGCATTTGTTTCATCCAAACAATTTGTATGCAATTTATTGTAGCAGCTACATATTCTGACTTAGCAGTAGATTGAGCAATACAGGTATGCTTCTTGCTTAACCAGAAAACCAATCTCTTCCCAAGGAAAAATGCACCACCACTTGTGCTCTTTCTGTCATCCACATTACCTTCCCAATCTGCATCAGTAAAATCCTACAAAGTAAAATCATCAGATTTTTCATACCACAATCCATATTCCACAGTTCCTTTCAAATATCTAAAAATTCTTTTCACAGAAGCAAAATGTGTTTCTTTAGGATCTGCTTGATATCTAGCCACAATTCCAACTACATTGGTAATATCTGGTATGGTGTGTGTTAGATATTGTAGACCTCCAATCCTTGATCTATACTTAGTCTGAACAACACTCTGAGTCTCATCATCACTAGTCAGTTTGTTTCCAATCACCATAGGTTTTCCAACAGGTTTACAATCTTCCATTCCAAACTTTTTCAACATTTCCTTAAGATACTTGGTCTAAGATATAAAAATGCCATTCTTTCTCTGATTAATTTATAAACCAAGAAAATATTTCATCTCACCAATCATAGACATTTCAAATTCATTCTCCATTTCTTTAGCAAATTTATTACTCATTTTGTCATTTCCTCCAAAAATGATATCGTCAAAAAAAACTTCTATAATCAAGATTCCATGTTCATCAGTTCTTAAATACAAATTACTGTCTACATTATCTTTTTTGAAACTAAGATGAAGTAGATATTTGTCTAGTCTTGCATACCATGCCATCGGTGCTTGTTTCAGTCCATACAGTGCCTTCTTTAATCTGCAAACCATGTTTTCATCATCTGTCAAAGGAAAACCATCAGGTTTCTCAGTGTATACCTCTTCCTCTAGATCACCATTCAGGAATGCTAACTTCATGTCCATCTGATACACCTTAAAGTCTTTATGTGCAGCATAAGAAAGAAATAGTCTCACAGCTTCCAATCTAGCAACAAGAGAAAATGTCTCTTCATAGTCTATACCTTCTTGTTGTGAGTAGCCTTTACAAACCAATCTAGCCTTGTTTCTTACCACTATACCTTTCTCATTCATCTTGTTTCTGAAAACCCATTTGGTGCCAATCACATTTTTGTTCTTAGGTCTTGGAACCAATTCCCAAGTATTGTTCTTCTTAATCTACTCAAGTTCTTCTTCCATAGCTTTAGTCCAAGATTCATCTCTACATGCTTCATCATTAGTCTTTGGTTCAACTTGAGAAATCAAAAAAATCTCTTCTCTAACCTTAGATCTAGTCATTATACCTTTACTTGTATCACCAATAATCTTATCTTCATGATGGTTCTTCTTAAAATACCTTGGTGTCTTCTGTGGCTCAGTATCTTCAATCTATTCATCTTCGCTTTCATTTTCAGTCATCAAAGGTTTGTTCTCAATCATCAAAGGTTCTTCAGATTCTATAGTAACTTCTTTTGTTTCTGTAATCTGATCACAGCCATACATTCTTTCCTAAATTTGGAACTTTTCATCTATCTTCACATTGGCGCTTTCAATCAACTTTCTTAATCTCAGATTAAAACATTTGTATGCTTTGCTTTTAGTAGAATAACCAAGAAAGATTCCTTCATCACTTCTAGCATCAAATTCTCCAATCTCATCATCTCTTTTGATATAACATTTACTTCCAAATATTCTAAAGTATTTCACAATAGGTGTATTATCAAACCATAATTCATAAGGAGTCTTACTTGTACCTTCTCTGATTTGAATTATGTTCAGTGTGTACACAACAGTCCCAACTACTTCTCTCTAGTGAACATGTGATACATTTCATTCTAGCAACATAGTCCTTGCAACATTTAGTATAGTTTTGTTTCTTCACTCTGCTATTCCATTTTTTTGTGGAGTCCTAGGGGTTGAAGTCTGTCTGTGTATTCCGTTCTCTTCACAGTATGTATTGAATAGTTCTGAAGTAAACTCTCCTCCTTTGTCTGATCTCAAACATTTCATCTTTAAACCAAATTCATTCTCAACCTTTTCCTTGAATATCTTGAATTTGTCAAATGCCTCAGATTTCTCTCTTAGATATGTAACCCACATCATTCTAGAAAATTCATCAACAAAAATTATAAAATACCTTTCACCATAGTATGATCTTGTTCTTGTAGGACCACACAGATCTGTATGCACCAAATCCAACTTTCCTTTTGTAGAATAGGCCTTGCTCTTGAAAGTGCTTGTAGTTTGTTTCCCCATGACACATTCTCTACACATAGTGTTAGATGGCTTCACAATTCTAGGTAGCTCTCTTACTGCTTTTGTCATACTTGCCTTCACAATGTTATCAAAATTAACATGACAAAATATTTTGTGCCATAACCAACTATCATCAACTTTAGCAATAAAACAAATAGCTTCAAATGTGTTAAGTTCAAATACATTACCTTTGGATTTAGAACCAGATGCTATCAAGTCTCCTGTCTTACTCTTGATAGAACATTTACCATTAAATAAATTCAGCTAATAACCCTTGTCCACTAGCTATCTAACACTCAACAAGTTATATTTAAGTCCATCAGCAAGTAATACATTGTCAGTGTTAGTCTTCCCATCCAAAGAAATAGATCCAACTCCAATAATAATTTTATGAGTATTGTCACCAAATCTGACAACACCACCATCATGTTTCTTTAAACTCACAAACTTATTCCTATCTCCAGTCATATGGTGTGAACATCCACTGTCTATAACCCACTCATGTTTCTTTTCAACTTGAGATACTAGGGATTTTTCCTCATGCATAGGTGCATCATCTTTAATAGAAATGAATCCAATCTCATCAAAGTTATCATCCTCATCATCAGATATTCCCTCACTAGCATAATGACATTCCTTATCTTTTGAGAACTTAGACTTGAAAAACTTAGGTTTGTTCTTTGGGATTCTTGTAGGACATCTAGATGCAAAATGACCAATATTATTACATGAAAAACATTTCAAAGGTAATTTGCCTTCAAATTTACCCTTACCTTCTAGCAATCAGTGCCACAATTTCATCTAGCTTTCTTTCTTCTTCCTGTATATATTCCCATTCATCAGCATAAGCTCCAAGTTCTTCTCTTAGATCACTACTGCTTGCATTTCCAGATAAGTTCTTCTTGTTCTTGTGCACAGTTTCCTTGAATATTGAGTCTACCCTAGGTAAAGTGTCTCCCAATTCTACGGCCTTGAATGTAGTAAGCTTTCTAATTAGCATCTCTCTAGTGAAGGTCGGTGTTAAAGGTATGATCTCCTCTATAGCCTGTACTTTGGTTCTATATGTAGGTGTCAAAGATCTGAGAATCTTTTCAATTACTTCTTCCTCATTGTAAGTACCTCCAGAGTTTCTAATACCAATAACTACCTCAGTAATTCTTTGTGCATATGCTCTGACATTCTCATCTTCTCTCATCTTCAGTGATTCCATCTTTGTTTTCCAGATCTGTAACTTTGCTTGTTTTATAAACTTGTCTCCAACATATAATGCTTCTAGTCTTGTCCAGATCTCATGTGCAGAGTCCAAGTCCTTCACTTTAGTGAACTCGCCTTCATATAGGGTGTTGATCAGAGATTCCCTTGCAACCATATTGTAGGAAAATAGTTTCTTTTTGTCTTTAGTAGCTTTTTCTAGCTCATCTTCAGTCACTATCTTTTCATTCTTCCTTGTGATCATCCAGTATCAATTCCTAGACATAGAAAATGTGTTCTCATCTTGTTCTACCAACTGTCAAAGTTTTTAGGATCAAACTTTGGACTATCCTTCCTATAGTAAGTCATCTTCAGGATCACCTCAACCTGTTAAACTTTCTCTCTGAGGACTAGAAGCTCTGATACCAATTGTTATGAATAACAGTCCACAAGACAACTAAGAGGGGGGGGGGGGAATCAATTGTGTAGTAGATTNAGTCATCTTCAGGATCACCTCAACCTGTTAAACTTTCTCTCTGAGGACTAGAAGCTCTGATACCAATTGTTATGAATAACAGTCCACAAGACAACTAAGAGGGGGGGGGGTGAATCAATTGTGTAGTAGATTATTAAAATTTAAACTCTATGAACCATAAGAACAAAAATAAATAACATAGTAACTACCAACACCATAACACAATGTTTGTTGTCAAGGAAACCCTGTTAAAGGTAAAACCCTAATGGGAATTAACACCCACATAATAATGTATTGAGAGTATAGTATCCCTGTTAAAAGATATTAGCCCTATTAGGAGCTTGTTATTACATTATAGTAGAAAGTCCCTATTAGGAGACAGACCCTGATAGGAGTCAATGAAAGTAGTAGGCTCACTTCCCTAAGAAGGTTAAAGCCACCCTCAAGGATTCACAATCCACATCAAGTGTATACAGAAAATACACAATCTAGTGAACTATCTGATAGCAACTTTCTTTGCTTGGTCAGTTCCAATGAAGTACCAACTCTACTCTCTATCCAGCAGTCAAGCTTCACAGCTTCACAAATCTCTACTCTTTTCTTTTTCTTCCACACTTTTCACAAATGAAAAGATCACTCATATATACCCTCTTACAATAACCCATTAGGTCGACTAGTTAAGCTTTCCTAATACATAATTAACTAGGTTAGCCAATTAAGGCTTCCCATCATACAAATAATTACATAAACCCTTGCTAAGATACACACGGTACCTATAAAAAGTGTACAATATTTACAATTCATTACAAATACTTCCAGATCTGCAATCCATGCTCAGAATTAATTTCCACATGTTACAAGTCTAAAGTCGGCCAGGAAATAAGTCTTCTCCAGAATACACGCCACAACCGGTGTCATCAGAACCCAAACAAAAATTGAACTTAGCCCATTTCACAATCATATGTCAACTCTCCATCAATAAGATTGCAAGTTCTAAAACATCTTCCTCAGCAAGATATGCCTAAAACACAGAGACCTTTTCTGTCCAGAACACTATCACAGTCCAGAAAAATAGTCCTTACTAAAATAGTTGTAACATCCATGATATGAAACATAAAGTCAAGCAGCCTTAGATGTATGGTCAAAAGTCAGTCTTATACTTAAATCCAACTTCTCTTATTCTGGTTCATCTGTACAGTGCCTTTACATTCCTTCCAATCAAGTAACTAGTCTATCTTCTTCCACACAAATATATGTTGACATCAGTGACAAAACATGAGTATCAACAACATAATTAGTACCAAAAACTGATATCATCTGACATGTTCTTCATTCTGTTCTTCATCACCTTGCACATTATTTTTTTCATTATCCTAACCGTCGATATTTGCAACCTGACCATTGGTTACAACATTTTGTTGCTCTAGAATAAAGCACTGTTGCTTGGGTAGAGTGTTGGGTTCTTTATAGTATACAAACTTGTTGTAGTCCTCTGGTTCTTTTTTACTTTCTAGCTCATTCTTTTCTGCAAAATTCATCTATCTTCACATTTGCACTTTCAACAATTTTGTTAGAGGCCTTAATAAGACATTTATAAGCCTTGATTTTGGTGGAATACCCTAGAAAGATACCTTCATCACTTTTGGCATCAAGCTTTCCATTTCTATCATCCTTTAAGATATAACATTGGCTACCAAAGATTTTGAAGTAACTTACATTGGGTGTTTTACTATATGATAGCTCATAGGGTGTCTTCTTTGTGTCCTTCAATTGTACTTTTTTTAGTGTGTAGACAGAAGTACTGACAAATTCCCTCTAGAATATTTGGGTGATGCCTTTCTCTATCATCAGTGTTCTAGAACAATCAACTATGGATCTATTCCTTCTCTCAGTAATCCCATTTTGTTATGGTGTTCTTGGTGCAGAAACCTATCTTTTTATACCATGCTCATTACAGAAATTAGTGAATTCATCTGATATAAATTCTCCTCCTCTATCTGATCTCAAGAATTTCAAATCCTTACCACTTTGTTTCTCTACCATAGCCTTATACCATTTAAACATCTTGAATGCTTCAGATTTATCTTTTAGAAACATAACTGTCATCATTCTAGAGTAATCATCAACAAAGAGAATAAAATATCTATCTCCATAATAACTCTTTTTCCTCATTCGTCCACATAGATCAGTATGGACTAATTCTAGAATATCATCAGATGTATGGGTTTTACTTTTGAAACTAGACTTTGTCATCTTACCTTTTTGACAATTCTTACACATGAATTTTTCAGGCTTTGACATCGTCGGTAAACCTCTTACATTTCTCCTTCTGCTTATTTTCATCATGTTGTCAAAATTCACATGACACAATCTTTTGTGACACAACCATATGTCTTCATTTCTAGTCATTAAGCAAGTGGTGTTAGTATCATTCATATAGAATAAGTTACCTTTTGTCTATTCACCGGTACCAATCAATCTTCCTGATTCATTGAAGATCTTTGCCTTCTTATTCTCAAATGCTACTCTATGACCTGAATTATTTAGATGAGAAAAAATCAATAGATTATAATTCAATCCCTTTACCCAATAAGCATTTTCACATTTAATCAGGTTATTCAACATTATAGTTCCTTTATCTTCAGCTGGACAAGGTGTATCATTACCCTTTCTTACTATACCACCATTATAATACTCAAAAGTGTTAAACTTTTCTTTGTCACCAGTCATGTGGTGAGTGTAGCCACTATCTATAATCCAGATGTCATTTTTTCTAACCTTAGATATGAGTGCAGTTTCTACATACCTTTCATCTTTATCTGAATCATCTTTCATAGCCACAAACACCATCTCAATGTCTTCATCAGGTTCAGTGTCAGTATCTTCATCTTTGCAAGCAGCTAGGTAGCTAGCTTTCTCTCCTTTGTCCTTGTAGTCTCAGGTATCTCTTCTTTCTGATTGTTGGTAACTTCTGTAATCTTTGTTATCACCTCTGTCAGATTTCTTCTCAAAAGATCTGTTATTAACTCTATCATATTTTCTTCTGTTAGGACATCTTGCAGCAAAGTGTCCAATGTCCTTACAATTAAAGCATACAAGTGGTAACTTGCCTTTGTATTTACCTTTGCCTCTCTGCATTCTTCTAGCCATAAGTGCTTCTATTTCATCTAGATCTTCTTCTTCACTTTCACTTTCACTATCTCTTCTAGATGTGTGTCTATGACTTGATTTTCTTATTCTCATAGAAGATTTAAATGCAGACTCTAAGTTTGGTAAGATGCTATTATCAAAGTTATTCATCTCAAATTAAATCAATCTACCAATTAAACTATCAAGAGTAACTGTATTGTTTACTAGTGCTCTCAATTCTTGAATGGCAGAAACTCTAATAACATATATAGGTAGTAAGGTTCTTAATATTTTACTTACCACTATCTCCTCTTCAATTGTACCTCCAACTCCTCGTATAACATTGACTACTTATTTTATTCTTGTCTTGTACTATGTGATGTTTTCTCCTTCTTTCATTCTGAGATCATCAAATTTTCCTCTAAGGCTTTCTGCCTTGGCTCTCAAAACATTTGTATCACGTCCATGTACAAGCTTCAGTTTGTCACAAATCTTCTTTGCAGTTTTGCAATCTTTGACATCTTCAAATTCAACATTAAAGAGTGAGGAAGAAAGCTCTATGACCATACAGTTGTGCTCATGCTTCTCTCTCAATTGATCTATTTTTAATGATCCTGTGGGAAACACATATTCAATATCTAGGAATTGAGTAACATCATTACCAATACCTGATAAGTGGAGTCTTATCCTGCTTTCCCATGAAGCAAAGTTGTCTTTGTTCAACTTGGGCACATCTTGTCTATTCATCTTGTGATCTTGACTTAGGTCTTGAAACCTTCCTTTCTAAGCACACAAGATTTGATACCAATTTTTAGTAATAATTGAGAGGGGGGGTGAATCAGTGGCTTCAAAAATTTATCCTTCAAACTTAACCACCAATCAATAAATCTCAGATTATTATGTCCCTACAAGATGCATGCCATGAAATACTAATAATGATCAACTATCTGTTGGTTTTCTTTGTCAATCCTTATTCTTTCTTGATTACTGATAAGAAATATAACTATTTACCGAAACTTTGTAAATAAGCAGAGTATACCATTCAATCTAGAGTTAGCTATGTCAGATGCAAGATAACAAAGAAATGAATCATACACACATAACACATGAATTTTTAACATGGAAACCCTGTTAAGGGAAAAACCACTGGGACCGGTACCCCAAATTTTCACTCTTCTGAAGTGAGCCCTATTAGGAGCCAACCCTGTTAAAGGTTACAAACACACTATTAAATGCGACCTTGTTAGAGGATTTTATACATAGAGGTTGTCACTTAGTATCGGGCATCTATTGCTACCATCCTTGAATCAGCCTCATTCTTAGACTTTCATTAGGTATCAGGAAAGTCCAATGCTACTTTCATGAATCAACCTTTTTGGAACTCCTTGAGATGTACCTCAATATATAAAGACTGTTAAGTCCTTCTTAGTTAAGAGATTTGATGCTTCAATGGTTAAACTAAAACACTATGACCTATTCATATTGCAACTTTGAATTGCATATTTTCAGATCTATTTAAGTACATTACCTCTCTAACCAACGTATCAATTCAATCCTTTGTGCTCCATAATTTCTGCTCTGTGATGGTGTGCTCACTATTTGTCGGTGTCTATAGAATTCCTTAGCTCTCCTTCATCTTGTTTGATCAGGACTATATGAAGTTGTTCTTCATCATTTTCTCTTTAGCATCCTCTTTGTATTCACTCCCCTTAATCCCATTCATAAATGAATTAAGCTTTCCTCTTATATAGACATGATATTCATTGTTTCTTGATTCTTGATTCTTGGTGTGATAAACAATCCAGCCAATTAGATTTAAAGCATAACTCCTGATTTGTCTCGTAGATATCTTCTTGCCAAATGTACAAATCATCTTTAAATCAATCACTTATCTCTCACCGAATAAAACAAAGTAGAAAACTAGTTAAGTCTATCTTTAGCTTTGCCAGCTAGATATTTTTTCATTTTATGAACTCTCTATTCTGTCGATCACCACTGCAGTTAGTCATCGGTGACAACTGCCAGTTCTGTCGGTGAGACTCCAGTTAGCTTCATGATCTCCATCCGTTGGGCATCATAGGATTTTCACTCATCGGGAAACTCTATCTTTAGCTCATTAGGAAACCTATGGTTTTGCTTCATCAGGAAACACTATGCTTTTGATCGTCAAGTATCACTGTGACTGTTCTTCTTTTCTCTGTCTATCAGTGTGCACTCTGTCGGTGTTGTTTGTCACTTAGTGAATACTAGACTCTTATGCATTGCTGAAAGCATAACCTTTGCTCCTTTGGTTTTCTAAATTCTTTGGCATTATATACATGACCATACAAATGATATCAAGTTGAAATCAGTGACCATACAAAACATTAACTGATTTAATGACTTGCATTATCTTCAACTTAACATTATCAAACATTCAATCAGTTACATGTCATCACAGCTTATATAGCCTAAAGTTGGAATTTCGAGTCAAAAATCATAAAAGGAATAGAAAATAATGTAAAAAATCCTAAAATGGCTTAAATTATGTTTCTAAATCATTCTTTATAGTTTGGAGGTCATAGAACCAAGTTAGAGGCAAAATTGCATAAATTGTCAAAAGTTGTCATGACAACTTTTGCAACTTTGCAAAGTTGCATGACAACATTGTCCTAAAAAGACAACTTTGTATGATTAGGGCATGGTCTATTTTTTTCCACATGAAATCATTAGAAAAAGGTATAAAACCATCAAGAGGCCCATTTCCCGAGGTTGGTTTCTCTAGAGAAGTAATACAAATCTCAAAAACTTGCTATGTTATATGATTTGTGTGCATAGTTAGTTATTTTTTATTAGTAAGGTTCTTTAATGGATTGAATACATCAACTTTAATTTGGATTCATGTAATTAGACTTGTTTTATTGTGTTTTTATTTGGTTTGAATTTTCTTTGAATTATGTAGTGCAGGTTTGTAAATAGTTGTAAGCAAGCTAGTCTCTAGTCCTCTTAGGACAGTTTGCAGAAAAATGGCTCCCCCATAAAATCCAATTATGAAATCATCACGGCCTTGAGGGATATTCAAGGGGAAACCATTTATATTTTAAATATGGAAGGAGGATCTATGAAGAGTTGTTTATCTATTTTTGAAAGCAAGCCCTAGGCGAGACCATTGTACTCGATTAGGAGCTTTCCATAGTGCTATTTGTGTTTGACTATAGGAATTTGATTCAAGAAGTGAAAAAAAAGGTTTTTTAGTGTTCTTTGGGGTTATATAGAGACCTATGAAGAAATTCAGGCCTTTCCTAATCCATTTGGGTACATTTTGAAGCACAAGTCTCTTGACTGGTTCAAAGAAACTCAATTAGCCCTAGTTGCCCTTAATTATAGGAATTCACTGTACAGAGACCTTAGGGTTAAGAGACCTACAAAATATTAAATTTTTTGAAAAAGGGTATCTGAATATCAAATTGGTTTTTGGGGTTATTTCAGAAATATTTGAATGAAATGGGAAAAACTAGTCAAATAGGGCTAATAGAGAATTAGGCCTATAATCCATGAATCCATAGGAGTTTGGAACTTGATTGAAAAAGAATTAATAACCTATCCTAAAGGGATAAAATTAAGCTCTTGAAGATTCCTAGATTAAGTTGAATCCCCTGCAAGCACTTTTTAGGAAGAGAAGTCAAAAAGACTTTTTGATGAGTCCAAGGAAGAGCTAAAGAGTAAAGGAAGAATTTTTGATAGTCACCCCTAGTGAAGCACTAATATTTCCACCTTTGGAAGGGGCATAGGAGAATTATTAAATCTGTTGAGCAAGGGCTAGGAATATCCTATAAGCAGATATTAGGGTCTTGAAGAAACTAGGAACAAATATAGTCTTAGTGAGTTGGTGCAAGCACACTAAGGGAGTATCTATCAAATTGGTATTAGAGCCTACAAAATTAGGCTTGTGGTGAATGTTTCAGTCTATAGAGTCAGTAGGAAAGTCTATAATGGTGACTAATGTAGAACTTGCAAAGAAAGTGGATGAGCAAGAAGAAGAGAACAGATTGCTCAGATATAGATTGGCCCAATTAGAGAAAAAATTGGATCAAGTGGAAGAGAAGACTGAGGAAGTCAAAGACAAAGTTGAAGGAAAGCATAAAGAAATAGCCATATATGATGAGGTCCCTGAACCAGACCCTATCCTCACTGAAGAACCCTTCTTGAAAGCATTGAAATCCTTAAGTGGAAAGGCATTGGAAGGTATCCAAATATTTAGTGGGAAAATTGAACTAGAAGTGGTCTTAGACTAGATTAAAGGACTTGAGAACCATTTTGAATGTGATGGGATAAAAGAAGCCCAAAAATTGAAAGTGGAAAAAGAAAGGCTTAGGGGTTCTGTACTCACTTGGTGGAAATTCATCCAAGATGAGAGGGAGAAAGAAGGAAAGAAACTCATTTCCACTTGGAAAGCTATGGTAGCTAAAATCAGAGATGCCTATGTGCCAGAAGAATATGAAATTTAGTTACATAAAAAAAGATAGAGCTTAAGACAAAAAGAGTTGGATGTTAACTCTTACACTGAAGAATTTCAAAAACTATGCATGAGATAAAGAGTTGTAGAAGATGAAAGTGTGAAGGTAGCCAGGTACTTAAATGGATTAAGGTGGACTATACAAAATGAACTTAGTCTACTAACCCGTACCACAGTTTAGAGATGCCACCAATTAGCTATTAAGGTGGAAGAAAAGTTAAGGAAGAAACAAGACCCAGGCAATACTAGAGGTAGAGGAAAAGGAAGAGATGGCAGAGGCCATAGAGGAGGATATGGTGATAGGAGTGCAAAGCCAAAGACTCAAGGTGAAACTAAAGTGACTAAATAGCATGAGGGAAGCTCAAGTAGAGGAGGCTTAAATAGAGGAAGAGGCTCCAATAGGAATTGGAGAGGAAGGAATAATGGCCAAGGAAGAGGTTCCTATTTTTCAACAATGAAGTGTTATCACTGCAATCAAATGGGACATCCTAATTATAGGTGTCCAGAGAAAGGTTCTACTTCCCAAGGGAATGAAAAAAGAGTCAATTTTGTTCAAGAAGAATCTAGAAATAGTACCAAACATGCAGAGGTACCCCTAGAGTCAAAAGAGGGAGAGAACATAATGATAAGGAGGATATTGATCAAAGAACCAGTGAGAGAAGAACCAAGCCAGAGAAGATCACTACTCAGAGTAAAGTGTAAGATTATGGGTAAGGTATGTAAAATCATTTTAATTTCAGGGTCAACTAAAACTATTGTGTCAAAGGAGGCAGTTAGAAAACTAAAAATGAAGGGGATCCCAAATAATAATCCATACAAGGTTACTTGGTTGAACAAAGGACAATATCTCCTAGTAAATGAACAAGAATGGGTGGACTTCACCATAGGGAGGTACAAGGATAGAGTATTGTTTGATGTGTTTCCAATAGATTCCTTCCACCTCCTATTGGGAAGGCCATGGCAATTTGATAGAAAAGCTATGCATGATGGAGCCAATAATGCTTATTCTTTCAAGAAAGATGGAGTAACTTTTAAAATCCAGTCTCTGCTAGAGGAAGGAGAAATGAAATCCATAGGGCCTAATGTTCTTTTGGTAAGTGAGAAAGAGTTAATAGAATCTCTAGAAGTAGGAGAGGGAGTAGGATATGCACTAACTTTGAAGGTAAAGGAAGAAAATATAAAGAAGATATTAAAGAAGACAAAGATCCCCATATAAGTGTGAGAATTGTTGGAGTACAAGGACATTGTAAGTGATGGTCATTCAGATACCCTACCCACTAATAGAGCCATTAACCATCAAATAGACTTTATCCCAAGAGCCACCCTTCCTTAAAAATATGCATATAAGATGACCCCTTAACAAAATGAGGAGATTACCAAGAAAATACAAGAACTCTTAGACCAAGGACTCAGTAGAAAAAGTATAAGCCCATGTGTTGTTCCTACTATCCTAGCACCCAAAAAGGGAGTTACTTGGAGGTTGTGCACTAATTATAGAGCCATTAATAGAATAACCATTAGGTATAGATTCCCCATCCTAGGGATAGAAGACCTAATGGACTATTTAGGGGATTCCAAGTAATTCACTAAGATTGACCTAAAAAATGGATACAACCAAATTAGGGTCTAGGAGGGAGATGAATGGAAAACTGCCTTCAAAACCATAGAAGGTAATTTGGGATATCCAATGCACCATCCACATTAATGAGATTTATGAATGAGGTGTTGAAGGATTATATTGGTAAGTTTGTAGTTGTCTATCTTGATTACATATTAATCTTTAGAAAGTCTAGAGAAGAACATCTTAAGCATCTTCAAATTGTATTTAAAAAGTTACATGAAGAAAAGCTAATGATAAATCTAGATAAGTGTGAGTTCTTGAAGTAGGAGCTGGTGTATCTTGGTTTTGTTTTGTCTCATGGTAATCTCAAGATGGATCCAAGAAAGGCAGAAGCCATCATCAACTATCCTACCCCCAAGACTGCAAAAGATGTGAGAATCTTTCATGGCTTAGCACAATACTATAGAAAATTCATTAAACAATTTAGTGTTATCTGTGCTCCCATGTTGGATACTATCAAAGGTGCAATAAGGACAAATTTTATTTGGAATCCACAAGAAGATAATGGATATGAGACACTAAAAAATAAGATAGCCACCCAACCCATCCTATTCCTCCAAAGTTTTGAAAAAAATTTCACAGTTGAGTGTGATGCTAGCAATGTTTCTATAGGGGTTGTTTTGAGCCAAGAAGGAAGGCTAGTGGATTTTCATAGTGAGAATGTCAATGATGAAAAGAAGAAGTAATCTTCCTATGACCTAGAGATGTATGTTCTATTCCAAGCATTGAGGAAATGGAGGCACTATTTGCTTCCTAAGGATTTTGTGGTCTATTATGATAAACAAGCCCTTAGCTTCTTAAATTCCAAAGATAAGCTCAATCATAAACACATGAAATGGGTGGAGTACTCGCAAGATTATACCATTAATATCAAACATAAGAAAGGGTAGAAGAATAATGTAGCTGATGCACTAAGAAGGAGGCTTTTGATAGTGCAAGAAGTGCAATTGCAGAGCATAGGCATTGAAATTTTCAAGGACTTGTATTTAGAGGATGAGGAGTTTGAAGAGATATATAAGGTATGTAAGGAACACAAGAATCATTTCCATGCTGAATTTTCTAATTATACTTTGTAGAGTGACTTATTTTTTAAGGGTAGCCAGTTGTGTGTTCCTAGGGGATCAATGAGGGTGAATTTGATTCAATAAAAACATAATGAGGCACTTAGTGGACACTTTGGGGTCAACAAGACTCAAGAATTAGTGAAGAGGTTTTATTTTTGTCCAAAGATGAATCAGGATGTTAGAAAGTATGTGGAATGTTGTGTAGTATGTCAAAATTCCAAGGGCACATTATCCAATGCAAGCCTTTATCAACCTCTTCCGATTCTAGGTAGACCATGGGAGTGTTTGAGAATAGATTTTGTAGTAGGTCTTCCAAGAACCAAATAAGGGTTTGATAGTATATATGTCATAGTGGATAGATTCACTAAGATGACACATTTTTTCCCTTATAAGACTATCCATGATGCTTGTCATATTTCACATCTATTTTTCAAGGAAGTAGTGATAATCCATGGGTTACCTATGAGTATAGATTCAGATAGAGACTCTAAATTTATAAGTCATTTTTGGAAGACACTATGGAAAAAAATTGGAACCAATCTATCCTTTGGGTCTGCCTATCACCCTCAGATAGTTCATCAAACTGAGGTAGTGAATAGAATCCTAGGAAACCTTTTGAGGTGCCTAACTAAAGAATATGGTCAGACTTGGGATCACATTTTGGGTCAAGTGGAGTATGCTTATAATGACATATTCAATAGGAAAATAGGGAGAAGTCCCTTTGAAGTAGTCTATGGGTTGCATCCTAGAGGAATATTTGAACTCAGAGAGTTGAAATATGGAGTCAAAGGAAGTGGATATGTAGAAGATTGTTTACACTCAATGAAAGAGGTGCATGATACTGTAGAAAGACTTTGTCAGAGAACACTGCAAAGATTAAACAAAAGGTGGATGAAAGGAAGAGTAATCTAAAATTTCAGGTAGGGGATCTTGTAATGGTCCATTTGAACAAAGACAGGTTATAGAAGTGATTTCCCAATAAGTTAAAAATGAGTAAATTAGGACCTTTCCCTATTCTAGATAACTATGGAAACAATGCCTATAAAGTAGAGTTACCTGAGGATATCATATTGTCTCCTATTTTCAATGTTACAAGTTTGGTCCTTTACAAGGGCCCTATTCTTGATCATGATCAGAGTATCCTGAAATCATACAAGAAGTGGAGGACTTATAGTTAAGCCCTACACCACAAAAGTAAGCAGATAAGATACTTGATTCAAGGGTCTATAAGAAGACTAGACATAAGAGTTATTAGGAACATCTAATAAAGTGGAATGGACAAGGAGATGTAGAGGCTAATTGGATCAAGGAAACAAAGTTCAATAAGTTTGAGATTGACTCCAACTTGATCAGTCAAACAGTGACTTAAAATATTTTTGTTTGGGAGAATGGTGTAGGAGCACCTAGTTATCTCCTAGTTCTAAGTTTTTATTGTGGCTTTTACTGACCCTAGCTAGGTCAAGAGAGTTTTTTAAGGCCTTAGGAGGTATTTTAATGTGTTTCTAGATGGATTAGATTAGGATCAATCCATTCTAGTTGTTTTTGGTTGTGTTATTTTTGTTAGGTGTTTAGGTCTTCTATAGCCTAAAGTTGGGATTTTGGATCAAAAATCCTAAAAGGATTGGAAAAGAATGTAACAAATCCTAAAATTTCTTAACTAATTTTTCTATATCATTCTTTATAGTTTGGAGGTCATAGAATGAAGTTAGAGGCAAATTTGCATAAATTGTCAAAAGTTGTCATGACAACTTTTGCAACTTCGCAAAGTTGCATGACAACATTGTCCTAAAAAGACAACTTCATATGATTAGGGCATGGTTAGTGTTTTAAACACATGAAATCATAAGGAAAAGGTATAAAACCATCAGAAGGTCCATTTTTGAAGGTTGGTTTCTCTGGAGAAGTAATACAAATTTCAAGAACTTGCTCTGTTATCTAATTTGTGTGCACGGTTAGTTCTTTTTTATTAGTAAGGTTATTTAATGGATTGAATCCATAAAATTTAAGTTTTATTCATGTAATTAGACTTTTTTTAGTGTTTTTTGAGTTGGTTTGAAGTTTCTTTGAATTTTGTAGTGTAGGTTTGTAAATATTTTTGTAAGCAAGCTAGCCTCTGATCCTCTCATCACAGTTTGCAGAAAAATGGATCCCCCATAAAACCAAATAGTGAAATCATCACGCAATTGATTTATATGCAATTGATTTGATAGTATAAATATGGAAGTAGGAGCTTTGATGATTTTTTAATCTATTTTTGAAGGCAAGCCCTAGGCGAGACCAGTGTACTCGGTTAGGATCTTTCCATAGTGCTATTTGTGTTTGATTGTAAGGATTTGATTCAAGAAGTGAAAAAAAGGTTGTTTAGTGTTCTTTAGGGTTATACAGAGACCTCTGAAGTAATTTATTCCTTTCCCAATCCATTTGGGTACATTTTGAAGCACAAGTCTCTTGATTGGTTCAGAGAAACTCAATTAGCCATAGTTTCCCTTAATTATAGGAATCCAATATATGGGGACCTTAGGGTAAAGGGACCTAAAAAATATTTAATTTTTTGAAAAAGGGTATCTAAATATCGAATTTTTTTTTGGGGTTATTTGGGAAAGCTTTGAAAGAAATGGGAAAAACTAGTCAAATAGGGCTAGTAGAGAATTAGGCCTATAAGCCAAGAATCCATATGCATTTGGAACTCGATTGAAAAATAATTTATACCCTAGCATAAAGGGATCAAATGAAGTTATTGAATATCCTAGACTAATTTCAATCCCCTATAAACACTTGTTAAAAAGAGAAGTCAAAAAGACATTTTGCTGAGTCTAAGGAAGAGCTAAAGAGTAAAGTAAGAATCGTTGATAGTCAGCCCTAGTGAAGCACTAATATTTCCACCTCTATAAGGGGCATAGGATAAGTCCTAAATTATTTGAGAAAGGTCTTGGAAGATACTATAAGTAGAGATTGGGGTCTTGAAGAAACTAGGAACAAATAGAGTCCTAGTGAGTTGGTGCAAGCACACTAAGGGAGTCTCTATCAAAAAGATCAACCACAACCAGCACAAACAATTATATTTTTCTTTTCTTAAAGGAAAATAGAAGATTAGTATTATCCATTTTAATCTATTAGAGCACATGGAGAAACCTAACATTATTTTTTACATGAAGGAAGCTAAATCTATGGTTTTAAAAAACTAGTATTTCAATGGGGGATTCTTTGGTTCTTCCAAAACAAAAGGATTTGTTGCAAGATGTCATAGCCAAGATTTCATTTTTGAGTGATAATCCTAAAGAGAATCCCAATTTTTTTCTTGCAAATAGACCTTTACCAAAGAGTGAAAAACAAACCAAAGAGGTCAAAATACCCCCATTTATGTAAGTCTAATTATTTGCTAGCACCTAGTTCATAATTGCATGATTGAATCAGGAGAAACCAACTCTATGATGCCAAAGTACATAGTAGATAAGCAAGGTTTGGCTTATGATCCTCTAGTAAATAGAGTAGTTCAGTTGGAAAGGACAGTTTCTAATACATTTGAAGTGATCAAAACTTTGATTCTTACCTTGCATGCTTGTCCAAATTTTTTAATCCCACGAGATATATATGTTATAGATCTACCACCATATTTTTCTATATGACTTTCTAAATATATCACTACAGATTAGAGAGAATTTGTATTTCATCTAATTGGTCACATATATTTTTTAGAAAAATATAAAGGACCAAGATAACCAAAAATCATAATTATTTTCCAATGATTACATAATTAAGCATATGTTCCTAGTGTTGTTAATGCAAACTTGGCCTTCCACAAACAAGAAGAATAGCCTATTGTCTAAGATCCTAACACCCCAGTAGAAGGAATACCTAATTTGATAATGGATGAGTGGGTAACTGAGAATCAATAGGATGATCCTTTAATACATATGGAAAAGGTGGTTCTAGGAATATAAATCATTCATGAACATCATATGTTGTCCCTGACCTTATAAAAGATTAAAAAAAACAATAGTGTGGATAATAGTCTAATGAAATTTGGAAAATACATTTTGATGGCTCTACAAGCAAGGGCGGTTATGGTGGAAAGGAAATGTTTATTGATAGAAGTAACCCCAAGGTGTGCTTCACAATACACAAGACGAGACCTTTCTTGTCCTAGTCCACATTAGGATCCTAACTCCACTCTTGGAACTCACAAGTCTATAGACACTGAGCCTATTACTACTCCTAACTATTCACTAAGAATTACAACTATTATGTTTCACCTTGAAGGACATCCATCGCTAGTTTTGTCTCAATGCTTCTTCTTGGCCTTGAATAATTCCAATGCTAAACTCTTCATACCAACTCTACACATGCTACAAGGGACTTTTACAATCTTTTTATGATCATCCTACATCTATACAATCCAAATCCCATAGGTCTTCAATCCCTACTTGGTCGAGTTTCAAAATTGCACCCAAATTGTCCTATTAGACCTAAGACACCAATTAGCCCTATCCAGAGGGTTTTTCAAGATTTTCTCTGAAAAATTCCACACAATCCCTAAAACAAATCTAGGATATAGATACCCTTTTGGTAAATCTAAAATATTTCTAAGGTCTCAGGTTCCCAACCTGTCTATACACCTCTATCCTGAAATGTAGGGCTATTAGGCCTATTTTGGCTCCTCACAAGCACTTCTTTGATTTCTATGCAAAGATCAATCCAAATAGATTGGGTGGGTTTTGAAATTGAAAATATGGGTCTATGAGACTCTAATGATACTAATCCCACACTTTTTTCAGTATTCCCATACACACTCTTGTCTCTGCACTCGTGTATTCCCCTACCATACCACTAACCAAAATGTCCTAGCTTGCCTAGGGCATGGCTTTAAAAATTGCAAATTGACTCCTCTGACATCATACCTACATATCTACACTATACAAAGGCTCCCCTAACACATTAATTCAACCTTTTTCATTTCCCACGGTTGAATTTCATGGGGGAGCCATGAAACAAAAAACTACCTAAACTAGACCAGTAGACTACCTAGTTAGTAAACAATTTCCTACACCTATCAAATCAACTCTAATATATTTTCATTCTGAATGAAAAACTCTTAGATATGTCTCTACCACATGAATCAACTCTTAGATCATTCAATTTAATCCATTAAAACACAAAGATCTTGCAAATACATCGACTATACTCTGTTTCCAAAAACACTTGTTCTATTGCTCTCCAAAACTTACATACATTCACTCTACCTTGGGAAATGAGCCATAGAGTGTCTAAAAATGATTCCTCCACCATTTTAGGCCACTAAAATTCATTTCCCACTCCTAGAATGGTGGGAATCCAATTTTTTTGAGTTGCATGTTACATTTGCAAAAAGTTGCAAATGTTGTCATGACAACTTTTTGGCATCTTTTGCATTTATGATGCAAACTATATGTTGGAAACACTGAGAGGGGGGGTGAATAAGTGTTTGTCTATTAATTACTTTTCATAAACTTAGACATAAATCAAACATACATAGAATGAAGCTTAACATAAGAACTCATAACACATGATATGGTTACGGGGAAACCTTGATCAGAGGAAAACCCCGGTGGGAATTAGTACCCACAAATATTGTACTAGGTATAATGAACCTGTTAAAGTTCCTTTGCCCTGTTAGAAGCAGTCTTTACAATATGAGTACAATGACCTGGTTAAAGGTCTAACCCTATTAGGAGTCTTTTACAAAACCTTGTTAAAGGTATATGGCTCACTGCCCAATAGGATGAAGGCTACAACCTTCTGAAAGTTGATATACACTATATCAAAAGTGAACTGCTCTGATGACACTATTGTCTGATCAGTTCCATGTATGTGCAAATGCTCTTACTCTCTTAAAGAGCTATATCATATACTGAATTCATTATACTGCTCTTCTATAACTTCCTCTTACATAATAATCGATGCTTATAACATATCTTTACATTACATACTTATATGTTCATATTCGAATAGGCGTGACCCAAAACAAAACTCTAGTCGGCCCTAAAAAAAAATATACAATGCTTCTGAACAAGTCAGCTCAAGCATGTTTACTATAATGCTAGTTACATTATTAAAAAAATATAACCAAAGGCACTTAGCCATTACATTACAAAATAATTCACGCTAATCAAAATAGTAGTCAGCTTCCATGCTCTGTCTTCTAGACTACTGGTCTACTAATTTGCCTGTAACTTTATCGTACTATTGTTCCATACTATGCATGTCTGGATGTAGCATATAAATGTGTCATACAACATATATCTAAATGCGTATATGCTGACTCAATCTCTCACACATGTGCTGATGTGTTGATCGCTGAGTATCTCTGTTTGCTCTATTTTCCATACTTAGTCATTTTGTCTTTCATGATAGAAACTAAACATGACTTTGTTGCCATGATGACAACACAAAATGAGTCATGCATCCTCAGGAATTCAACTTTCCAACACTATATTCTAGGGCCTCTAACCCATTTAGTTCAATGAACTAACATCATTTATGACTCCTTAAGCATCTTACTACCCACACATGGGTCTTGGACACATTTTGACATCATTTCCCATTTAGGCCAAAATTAAGCATTAAAGAACCCTAACTATACTAGGTTGAATTAGACACCAACTATCTATCCACCTAGTAACACACCTTGAAAGACCTTCTAAGGTACAAAATTAAACACACACACTGACTTGTCCAAGGTCAGTTACAATCCAAGACATCTAGGGTTTAGAAGGTGGCCTAGGTGCTCCTGCACCATCCTCCCTAAGTGAAAGTTTTCTATCCATCCTTGGATTGAGTAATTCAGGATCAATGCCCAACTTTTTGAATTTTGACTCCTTTATCCATGTTGCATTTGCATCTAGTTGTCCTTTCCACTTCACTAAGTGTTCTTTGTAATCCTTCTTCCTTGTTTTCTTGTAAATTTTGGATTCTAGTATGTTTCCTGCCTTCTTGATTGGTGTAGATGGAAAATGGAGTTCTTCTACCTCTTGGATGACCTCAGTCAAACTCTGATCTAGATCAGGGATTGGTCCCTTGTATAGAACCAAGTCTACAATGTTAAAGATAGGTGATAAGCCACTGTTCTCTAGTAACTCCACCTTGTAAGCATTTGCTCCATACTTGGCCAGTATAGTGCAGGTGCCAATCCTTCTCATCTGTAACTTGTGTGGGATTCCTTTCTATAGTCTAGCTATGTTAAGATGTACCATCACTAGATCCCCAACCTTGAATTTAAAATCCCTTTTTCCTTCATCAACTTTACTCTTGATCTTCTCAGTGTTGTCAATCAGTGTCTTCATGACTGTGTCATGAACTTATTTCATAGCATATGAAAAGTCTTTAGCATATCCACTACCTTTCACTCCATCCTTTATTTCTCTGAGCTCATAAATGCCTCTAGGGTGTAGGCCATATACAATTTCAAAAGGACTCTTATGAGTAGTCTTGTTCACAGTGTCATTGTAAGCATATTCAACTTGACCTATGAGCTGGTCTCATGTCTCACCATACTCCTTTGTTAAGAGTCTTAGGAGATTTCCAAGACTCCTATTAACTACCTCCATTTGACCATCAGTCTAAGGATGGTATGCATATCCAAAGGATAAGTTGGTGCCCAACTTTTGCCACAAAGTCTTCCAAAAGTGACTCATAAACTTGGTGTCTTTGTTTGACACAATGCTCAAAGGAAATCCATGTATTCTGACAACCTCTTTAAAGAAAAGAGAATCTATTTGACTAGAATCATTGGTTGTTTTGCATGGCACAAAGTGAGCCATTTTACTAAACTTGTCTACTATCACATAGACACTATCCATTCCCTATCTTGACTTAGGCAATCCAACCACAAAGTCCATGGTCAAGCATTCCCATGGTCTAGTTGGGATAGGAAGTGGTTGGTATAGACCAGAATTAGTGGATGTTCCCTTGGCCTTCTAACACACAATGCAACTCTCAACATATTTCCTAATATCAACATCATCTTTGGCCAAAAGTAAAATCTTTGAACAAGTTCTTGTGTCTTACTAACCCCAAAATGACCACTCAATGTACCATTATGTTTCTCCTAATAAAAATTCTTCCTTATAGACCTTCTAGGGACACATAGTTGACTTCCTTTCAATAGGCGATTACTTTGAAAATTATATTCAGAATATTTACTATGAAAGTCATTTCGATATTCTTGACATACCTTATAAATGTCTACAAAATCTTCATCATCACCATATAGATCTTTGAAGTTGTCTATTCCCATTCTCTATAGTTGGATCTCTTGGAAAGTAAGGGATCTTCTACTCAAGGCATCTGCAACCTTGTTTTACAATCCCTTCTTGTGTTTGATTTTGAATGTGTATGCTTGCAGGTATTCAACCCATTTCATATGCTTATGACTCAATTTGTCTTGTGAGTTCAAGAAGCTCAAGGCTTGGTTTTCTGAATAGACTATGAACTCCTTTGGAAGCAAGTAATGCCTCCATTTTCTCAGTGACTGGACTAGAGCATACATCTCTAGGTCATAAGAATAATATTTCTTCTTAGCTTCACTTAGTTTCTTAGAGTTGAAGGGCACTGGTCTTCCCTCTTGGCTTAAGATAGCTCCAATTTCCACATTGATGGCATCACACTCCACTATAAACAACTTTTCAAAACTTGGCAAGACCAAAATTGGTTGGGTTGCAATCTTCTTTTTCAGTAGCTCAAAACCATGGTTATCTTGTTCATTCCAAATAAACTTTGTCTTCATGCCTCCTTTAATAGTGTCCAACATAGGAGCACAGATTGTAGTAAATTTATTAATAAACTTCCTATAGTACTATTCTAGGCCATGAAAACTTCTTACCTCAGTGCTTGTTATTGGAGTAGGCCAGTTGATGATGGCCTCCACTTTGCTAGGATCCATCTTTAGGTTTCCCTAAGATAGCACAAAACCAAGGTACACTAACTCTATCTTGATGAACTCACACTTTTCTAAGTTGATCATCAACTTCTCCTCCTACAGCTTCTTAAAAACCAATTCAAGGTGTTTGAGGTGCTCTTCCCTTGTCTTACTATAGATGAGTATATCATCTAAGTAGACCACTATAAACTTTCCATCATACTCTTTGAGTACCTCATTCCTCAACCTCATGAATGTTGATGGGGCATTTAACAACCCAAATGGCATGACAAGCCACTCATATAGTCCTTCTGTAGTCTTGAAGGCTATTTTCCACTCATCCCCTTCATTTACTCTGATTTTATGATAGCCACTCTTTAGGTCTATCTTTGTAAAGTACCTTGCTCCTCCTACACAGTCCATTAGGTCTTCTATCCTAGGGATAGGGAACCTATACCTAATGGTGATCCTATTGATTTCTCTGGAGTCTCTACATAACCTCCAAGTTCCTCCCTTTTTAGGGGCTAAGACTATGGGTATGGTACAAGGGCTAATGCTCTTTGTTATAAGGCCTTGTTCTAAGAGCTCTTGGATTTGTCTAGCAATATCTTCATTATTTTGGGGAGTCATTTTATAGGCTACCTTATTCAGTAGGGTGGCTCCTCATATTAGGTCTATTTGATGGCTTACAGATCTCTTAGGGGGCAGGGTTGATGGTTGTCCATCACTCACTATTCCTTCATACTTCACTAACATCTATTGGACTTCTTTTGGAAGCTCTGTCCACTTCTCTGTTTTGTCTGAAACTTCTTTTGGCTTTAACACCAAGGCAAATCCAATTCCTTATCCTTCATCTAAGGTCTCTAAGAACTCTTTTTCACTCACCATGAGAACATTAGGACTAGTAGAATTCAATTCTGTATCCTCCAACAATGACTGGATTATGTATGTCACATTGTCTTTCTTGAAGGAGTATGAATTTTTCACTCCATCATGCATAGCCTTCATATAAAATTGCCATGGTCTACCTAGGATCAAGTGACATGCGTCCATAGGTAATAAATCAAATTAAAATTTATCCTTGTATCTCCAAATTGAGAATTCTACCCAATATTGCTCATTAACTAGGACATGTTGTTTTTGTTTAGCCAAGTGACCTTATGGGGATTGATGTGGGCCATCCTTGTCATTTCCAGCTTGTTGATTGCCTCCTCTGACACTATGTTGTCAGTAGACCCTGAGTCTATGATGAATCTACACACTTTTCCCATCATTTTACACTTTACTCTGAACATTGATCTCCTTTGACTGAGTTCTTCCTTGACTGGCTCTTTGATTAGAGTTCTTCTCATCATGAGATTCTCTCCCTCCTCTGATTCTAGTGGCACTTCAGGGTTCTTGTTTCCACTTGTCTCTTCATGAACATAGTTCACTCTTTTGTCACCTCCTTGAGAGGTACCCCCTTCTCTTGACACCTATATGTCAGATGTCCTAACTGATTACAGTGATAGCATTTCATATTGGAAAAGTAGTTTCCTCTTCCTTGACTACTGCTTCTCCCTCTATTGTTAGAGTTCCTTCCTCTACTTGAAATCCCTCTATTGAAGTTTCCTTCATGTTTTTCATTGAGCTTAGTCTTTTCTTGACTTTTAGATTCAGATTTTCTTCCTCCATAACCACTTCTTTGTCTACTAGTGTCTCTTCCTCTACCACTTCCTCTTGAAGTTTTTGAATCTTGTTTCTTCTTCAACTTCTCTTCCACCTTGATAGCAATTTGGTAACATTTCTGAACTATGTCTAAAGTAAAAATACTCATCTCATCTTCAATGGTCCATTTAATTCCATTAAGGTACCTTGATACCTTCACCTTCTCATCCTCTGCTACTCTTGACCTCATAGAAAGTCTCTAAAACTCTTCAGTGTACGAGTTGACATCTAGGTCTTTTTTCCTTAGACCTTGTCTTCTCTTGTGCAACTGGATGAATTTCCACCAAGTGAGAGAAGACCCTCTCAGTCTAGCTTTTTCAACTTTCCCCTTTTGAGCCTCTATGATTCCATCACACTCAAAATGGTTTTCTAGTCCTTCTATCCAATCAAGGACTACCTTTGGTTCCATTTTTCCAATAAAAATAGGAACTCCTTCCAATGCTTTGCCACTCATAGCCTCTAGGGATTTCAAGAATGGTTCTTGGTTAAGGAAATGATACGCTTCAGGGACTTCATCTTCAATGGAAATGTTGTTGCCTTTCCCTTCCATTTTTTCCTTCACTTCATCTGCTTTTACATCAACTTCATCCACTTTTTTCTCCAATTGAGCCAACCTATCTCAGAGTAATCTATTCTCCTCCTCTTGTTCATCTACCTTCTTTGATAATTAATCATTAGTAACCATTTTTTACTCTCTAATGGATTCCTCTTGTTGTAACATTAACCACAAGCCTGATAAAAACCTGGCTCTTATACCACTTTTATAGAAGTAACCCCAAGGTGTGCTTCACAATACACGAGACAAGACCTTGCTTGTCCTATTCCACTTTAGGATCCTAAATCCACTCTAGGACCTCACAATTCTATAGAAACTGAGCCTATGACAACTCCTAACTCTTCACTAAGAGTTACAACTATTATGTTTCACCTTGAAGGACATCCATCACTAGTTTTGTCTCAATGCTTCTTCTTGGCCTTGAAGAATTCCAATGCTAAACTCTTCATACCAACTCCACACATGCTACAAGGGCCTTTTACACTCTTTGTATGATCATCCTACATCCATACAATCCAAATCCCATAGGTATTCAATCCCTACTTGGTCAAGTTTCAAAATTGCACCCAAATTGTCCTATTAGGCCTAAGACACCAATTAGCCCTATCCAGAGGGTTTTTCAAGATTTTCTTTGAAAAATTCAACACAATCCCTTAAAAAAATCTAGGATCTAGATACCCTTTTAGGAAACCTAAAATATTTATAAGTTCTAGGGTTCCCAACCTGTCCATAGACATTTATCCTGAAATGTAGGGCTATTAGGCCTATTTTGGCTCCTCACAAGCACTTCTCTGATTTATATGCAAAGATCAATCCAAATGGATTGGGTGGGTTCTAAACTTGACACTATGGCTCTATGAGACTCTAATGACATTGAGCCCACACTTGGTTTACTACTCCCATACACACCCTTGTCTCTACACTCTTGTCTTCCCCTGCCATACCACTAACTGGATTATCCTAGCTCGCCTAGGGCATGGCTTTAAAAATTGCAAATAGACTCCTCTAACCTCCTACCTACATATTTACACTATAAAAAATCTCCCCTAACACATTCATTCAACCTTTTGCATTTCCCACGGTTTAATTTCATGGGGGAGCCATGAAACCAAAAACTACCTAATCTAGACCAACAGACTACCTAGTTAGTAAACAATTTCCTACACCTATCAAATCAACTCTAATCTATTTTGAATCTGCATGAAAAAATCTTAGATATGTCTCTACCACATGAATCAACTCTTAGATTAGTCAATTTAAACCATTAAAACACAAAGATCTTGCAAATACACCAACTATACTCTGTTTCAAAAAACACTTGTTCTATTTCTCTCCAAAACTTGCATACATTCACTTTACCTTGGGAAATGAGCCATAGAGTGTCTAAAAATTATTCCTCCACCATTTTAGGCCACTAACATTCATTTCCCACTCCTAGAATGGTGGGAATCCAATGTTGTCGAGTTGCATGCAACATTTGCTAAAAGTTGTAAATGTTGTCATGACAATTTTTTGGCATCTTTTGCATTTATGATGCAAACTATATTATAGGGCCTCTAACCCATTTAGTTTGATGAAATAAAATCATTTATGCCTCCTTAATAATATTACTACCCATACATGGGTCTTGGACACATTTTGACATCATTTCCCATTTAGGCCAAAATTAAGCATTAAAGAAACCTAACTATACTAGGTTAGATTAGACACCTAGTAACACACCTTGCAAGACCTTGTAAGGTCCAAAATTAAACACACACACTGACGTGTCCAAGGTTAGTTAAAATCCAAAACATCTAGGGTTTATTAGGTGGCCTAGGTGCTCCTGCACTAATAATAAAATAGAGTATGAAGTGTTTGTTCATGGTTAAGATGTTATGTATGTAGAGCCTAATCAGACTCAGGTTCTTTTGGTGTGGTTCCCCCCCTAGACTTATCTATAGGGGATTGGCGGCAGCGCCCCCCAAGCTCAAAGTCAAGGGGCAGAGCCCCTTGTGGGGTCCTGGGGCAGCGCCCCAAGGTGGGAGCACCCCTCGACGCCAACAATGACTTGATAATATTGTAAAGGGTTGGCCATCAATTTTCTATTAGTCGGAGTATTTTTGCCCTAATTAGGTTAAGTAAAAAATACTTGTGAAAAGGGCTTAGGGTTTGAGATTCATTGTATGAGGGATTTTGTAACTTCCTGTGGCGGTATTGAGTTGTAAGTTTCAGATTGTAATCACTAGGTAATAATAAAGACATTGGACTCACTGTTGGTGGATGTAGCCCAGGGATTGGGTGAACCATGTTAAATTTTTGTGTTATTGTGTTCTCTTTTGTGTGTTAATATTTGTATTTTTCTGCTTATTATTCTAACAAGTGGTATTAGAGCGAGGTTTTTTCATTCATTCTTTCATCTATTCTCTGAAGCAGGTCTCACGAGTTAGTGGGAGAGACTCTCAGTTAAGTGGGAGAAATGGCAGACGAGGATAGGCTGAAGGTTGATAATTTTAATGTGCAGAACTTTCAATTATGGAAGATGCAAATGGAGGACTATCTCTATCAGAAGGATCTATGGCAGCCATTAGAGGGAGTAGCCAAGAAAGAGGCAACAATGTCTCAGGAAGATTGGGATATTTTGGATAGGAAGGCACTGGGGAGTATTTTTTTATGCCAGGCACAATCGGTGGCATTCAATATTACTGGAGCAACGACAGCTAAAGGTCTGATGGAAACCCTAGTGAAGTTGTATGAAAAGCCTTCAGCTTCAAACAAGGTATTCCATATGAAGCATTTATTTAATATGAAAATGGTAGAAGGTGGATCAGTTTCTGATCATTTGAATGAGTTTAATACAGTTACAAGTCAGTTAACTTCAGTTAAAATTACCTTTGATGAAGAGGTTAGGGCTATCTTGATTTTTTACTCTTTGCCAGAAAGCTGGAATGACTTGGTTATGACTGTTAGTAATTTTGTTTCTGGTTCTAATACCCTAAAGTTTGATAATGTTGTTGGTGTTATATTGAGTGAGGAAATTCGTAGGAAAAGCTCAGAGGCATCCACATCAGGTAGTGTATTGAATGCAGAAAGTAGAGGCAGAACAAGAGATAGAGGAAACAACTCTAGAAATCATGGAAAATCATGAGGGAAGTCAAAGGGAAAGAGGTCTCAGTCCAGAGGACCTAGTGATTGCTGGTACTGTGGAAAACTAGGACATAAGAAGAAAGATTGTTGGTCTTGGAAGAAAGATCAAGGAGACAAACATGATGGAAACAAGGAGGCAAATGTGGTAAGTAACAAATCCAAAGAGGATGCTT